>MJUU01006369.1:41521-110043 GCA_002080025.1 Modiolus philippinarum
TAAAACTGTTTAAAATTCCGGTAGCCTGAAATTTTCGTTCAATAATGTCAATACACGGGAATTTTATAGTCACCAGGTGCATTAATGGGACGGGAAATATTTTACACTCTTTAAAAGCAACCTTTTCCCGGTTCCGACATCATTTCCCGTTTCCCCGTGCATTTTTATTTTCGATGATCCCTTTCCCGCTCACTAAAAAGCTGTCCCGCTTTCCGTTTACAACAAAGCCAACCCCGCATCCCGGTTTAACCGCAGCGAGACTCTTTATAATTCTGTGTGAATATGGCGATTTTTGAGAGTAATTTGCTCTTGATAAAAAAGAAATAGCGTAGTTTTCCCGAAAATTTTTCAAGCCATTTATAGAACAGAGATTTCTGTGCAAAAGCTAATTTCCTCCAAGGAAATAATTTTAATTCTGAATAGACACATTATGTGTTAACATTTTGACAAAAACCGGAAAGTTCTAATAACTAATTACATTGATGAGGAATAAAATTGCGTTCTGGGTCCCGGATTTGCATTTTTTTTATTTTTCGAAATTAACACGGTAGATATAATGTCGTGAAAGAAGAATTCAGAACTTAACGAACAAAGCATAGAAATGGGAACATTTAAAGAAAGAACATAAAATATTACAAATTGAGTTTTAGAAACAATTATATAAAATATAAAAACTGCAGAAGTCGGGATGAAATAGGAACATTTAAAGAAAGAATATAAAATATGATAAATTAATATCCTAGAATCTATAATATGAAATATAGAAAATGAGGAATTATGGATAAGGAAAGTGAAAACAATAAAAAGAGAAGATAAAATTTACAGCATATAATTTCTCTGGTGGCGGAAATACCCCTCCATATTTGCCTAGTGGTAATAAACAAGAAAGTACAGAAGTATCAACTGGTTATCGTTCTGATATGGCTGCAATATTGCTCACTTGATGTAAATTGTATAACCAATCAGTCAATCAAAGTAAACATGTTTAAACATGTTCTTTTTCAACATTTCGCTTCCCTTCTTCTTTCGGTATTGAACTGCCGTTGTTTCGATTTAAAAGGAATATAAAGACTAGACTATTTTTGAATGAATTCGCCAATCATGAATACGTATCTAACTATTTTCTTTTGCCTTGAATTCTGCGGGTAATTGGTTTTTTGTCGGTCTAAAAATTTCAACTAGTGATATGTTCCTTCACAAAATGTTCATTTCGTGTCATTTCATTTCTCGTTTTTCTTTTCTATGAGTATTTAGCCTTGCCTTTCAATGGCGGATGTAAGGTTCGGGTTCGGTGGCCCGCCCCTTAGGTTGGAAAATATTTAAGATTCCTAGGGGTTTTTCGCAAAATTGGGTTCCGGGCCCCCCTTTTTGAAAAATAATGGGTCTGGATCCGCCATTGCCTTGTCAGCGTATCCTGTTGCATACCAATTTCTATTGCTGTCTAATTGTTTCGTGTTGTTCACTCCATTTTTAATATTCAGTGTTATGTGTTGTATGTGCAGCGGTTTTTATTATATGTTAAGTAATTTTGTGATTGAATGCTGGCTGTTTATTTGCTCTTCAATTTGCGATGTTTTGTTGATATCTGTACACTAAGTTCTACATGTAACTGAAGTCAGAGTGATATTTAAAGTTTTTCGTTCATATCTATTGTACATATTTCTATGATATCATTATTGTTATCGGCAGGGGTTCCTGGATTTGTGGTTTTCGTGTTATCAGAACGTTCAATTCGTTTCATCCGTTCATCCTGCAGTGCGAATTCCACATGTTTGTAATACATTAGAAAGTTGTTAACCAATATAGGAACAGAAAATCCTATCATAAGTAATCCAGACATGGCAGTTATCGAACCAATCACATATCCCCAATTTGTCACGGGGTACATGTCGCCATAACCGACTGTTGTCATGGTGATAAGTGCCCACCAGAAACTCTGTGGAATGCTTGTAAATGTCTCCCTGTCGTCTGCATAGTAAATGAGAGACGAAAATATCAACATTCCAACCAACAAAAAGGCAACCATCAAAAGCAGTTCTTTAACACTCGCTCTTAATGTGTAAATCAATATCCAAAGTCCGGGGACATGGCGGACCAGCCTGAAAATCCGGAGCACTCTGGTTACTTTCAGAATTGTTATTATCTTTGTTGTATTGCCGTCTGAAAAGTCAGGATTGACTGCTAACATAATAAGCTGAACGTAATCTGGTACCAAGGCAACCAAATCAATGATTCCCATCAGGGATCGGATATACCGAATTCTTTTCCTTGCTGTGCTAACTCTTGCGACAAATTCTAACGTAAAAAATACCATGCATGTTAGATCTATCTTGTCTAAATATGGATGGGAAACCAGACACTTGTTCCTTACATGTCTCGTTGTTTCTTTAGCACTAACGTTGAATATATCGGAGTCGTTATAACTGTCTTGTCTGATGAGAAACGAAGGATGGGTTTCAGCTAGGAATGACACGATGGAAAGTGCAACCATAAGAAGCGAAAAAATTCCATACACCTAAAAAAGAAGAATCAGCATTACTTGTTATTAGCAATTGTTCTTTCTTTACATATACATGATATACTTGTTACCAGTGTATTTGGTTATGGCGGTTCATTTGATTTTACGTGTAGAGAAATTGCACATGTGTGACAAAGACAAGAAAATTGCAAATTGAATCATTGGTACGTGTACACTCGTGTACAGCATAACACAATTGCAAAGTGGTAATTCCATTAACATGACTGAAAGAATATGGAGTAAAAGCATGAATACAAGGGCTGTAGAAAACCAAAGAAACAAGGCATAAGATAAAGTAAATCAAAGTTCAGAGACAAGGCGAAAACAAGAACACAGTAGGCTAAAGACGCAACATACCGTAAAAACACAAGACAACAGTCAAAACTAAACACTAACAGTTAGAACTCTAAAGAGCAGAGTAACAGCAGGTGTTCCGGACTACGAATGAGACAAAGTCTCGATAAGTAAATATGGATAAACCCGAACATGTTATTAATTTCTTTGAAATCATTTTGGATTTTTAACACAAATCCACATCTTTTTACATCAGGAGGTTTTCTCAATTGATCTAAATTAGTCAGAGTTTGTGTCAAATTGGACAAAATCCAAAAATTGGTGATTTATTGAGGAATTAAATGTCCCGTTCGGGATATGATATCGGAAGATTGTTCCCAACCTGATAATATATTCATGTCAAACATGTAGTACTTTAGAGGTGGGGTAAACGATTCGGATTTGACTTCACTAATCTATTATATTTGGAGACTTTTGTAGTTGAGACAGTAATATTTACAGTTACATTATTAGTGTGATTTTCACATGACCGTTACAAAGATGACACCTGTGAGGTCGATTTAAATAAAATTCTAAATGTACAGATAATCGGATAACCCTCCGTACAATCATATTAAATATATACAATAACAACTTGACATACAAATATATTAGTTTTCTTTTCAAATACCCCGGAACGTTGAAGTGTTTTTACGACCTTTTGTATGTATCTATTTCATACAGATTGACTAGTATTGAAACAATTTTGAAATTCACACTATAATTGCAGAGAATAAATCTATTTAATGCCAACACTATTCTTATCTACGTAGACGAGACAAAAATTGTCGAAATGGTCATATTCAGATACAAAAGGGAACTATCGTTTGTTATCTACACACTTTCTGATGAAAGTTTGGGGATATTGTTTTCGCCTCCGTCTGTCCGTCAGTCCTTCTGTTTACCTGTACGAAACCATGTAACGCGAACCACTCCTACATTTTTTGGGGGATTTAGGGATTTCATTTTGTTATAGAATTGTTGCACATATGCTGCAGATGCGCAATAAGTTTACGGATTTTTGATATTGGTGTTAATGCAAACAAGAGGCCCCAAGACTGCTGCATGTGACGCGAACACCTCCTACACTTTTAGATTAAGGTATTTAATTTTGTTTTAGAATTGTTCCATATAGTCTGAAGATGCGCAATAAGCTTTCGGAATTTCGTATCTTTAACCTGGTGCAAACAAGAGGCCCTAAGATGTGGATTTTGAAACATGTGGCATGTGACGCAAACTCCTCCTACATTTTTTAGATTTATGAATTAAACTTATATGCAAAATTGTTGCAATATAGTCTGTAGATTTGCAATAAGCTTTCTGAATTTTCATTCCGGTTCCAATCATGGTGAATTTTCTGAAAATGTCAAAGACACATATTTTTTAAAATTTTTGCATATAATGTTACATTCTGACAAATGTTTGGTATAAAAAAAACGAATTTCTGAAAATTTAGGATTCTGAAATGTTGTTCCTATTTTGGTAAATTTACTGAAAGTCTTAAAGACCAGTATTTTTTTTTGGAATTCTACCTACCAACCGTGTTTAAATTGTTTATGTAGTTTAGGACACTCATTTTTATCAATTGGATTTCAAAAACTTAATTTGATTTAATTCTGATTTTGGTAAATTTCCTGAGAGTCTCAAAGACCACTTATCTTTAGGAATTCTACCTAGCAACTGTACGTAAATTGTGTTTTAGTGTGTACAATTTTTTTTGATTTCAAAACTATTTGATTCTGATTTTGGTAAATTTTCTGAGGGTCTCAAAGACCACCTTTTTGGAATTTTACCTAGCAACCGCACTTTGACTGTTTGTGCAGTTGAGGACAAATGTTTTCATCAATTTGATTTTAAAAATATTTGATTCAACTCTTTGTAGATTTCCTGAAAGACATAATGACTGCCTTTTTAAATTCTACCTAGTAACCATACTTCAGTAATTTTTGTAGTTAAGGACAAACATTTAATTGTCGGATTTCAAAAATATTTGATTCCAATCTAAGTCTTTGTAACTTTTTTGAAAGTCTCAAAGACCAGTTATTATTTTATTTATTTTTTTTTAATTTCATATTTGAATAGATTATTTAGTTTAAGACAAACATTTCAACAATTGGATTTCAAAAGTATATGATTCCAATTATGTGTCAGACAGGAAGTGCGGGGGTATCTGTCGTTTCCGACAACCTCTAGTTTCTACTTGGCAAAAATAGAATAAAAAAAAACAGGAAACACATACAAAGGCCGAAAAACATAGTCACATGATACAAATTAACAAAAAACTGCACAAGTAAAACCCACAATAAAATTACAAAAGACAAACGTGAACAACGGTAGGAACTGGGGACAGCCGGACTTGGTACCGGCACTAGCAAAAGCCAGCGGTAGAGTTTAACCGGTTTATGGGTTCCCAAACCTCCCCTTTCTGGCAAAACAGTTTTTGAGAAAATCGTCTAATGTATTTTCCTTTAGTTCCATTGACATGTACATGTAATTTTTTCCCCCTATGTACAGAATTGAACCACCCAACAACTTTTGTAAACAAGAAATTCTTTTTCAAATGGGCTCTATGTTAACAAAAAAGCGAAAAGCTACTTGAAACAGCTGTTGTCATTTTACCATACAAACTAAGATAAAAGTCAACGAAGACCCAATAATGTATACAAAACCATAAATAATACGTACGAAAAGTACGCAAAAAAAAAATATAGAATAGTTCTAATGCAGGCACATTAATAATATATATATGCTATTAGTAATTTGTTTTGCGAGTATGGAATTCTCAGCTTGTATTGCATTGAGTGCGAAGCACGAGATACACTCATACGAGCTGAGAAATCCATCCGAGCAAAACAAATTACTAATAGTGTTTTTATCGCTAATTTTGTTATTGATATATACCAGATATATGTTTCTTTTTCTATTGAAATAGTTTTTTAGGTTAAACATGTAATTTTAAGTTAAATATAGGGCTTTCTTTGATGGGATTATTTTTCTCACGAAACGTCACCCGACGTGATATTAATACGCTGTTGCTAACCTTCCATAAAGATTGACGATAATATGTTTATATCAACGCAGTGCAGTGATAATAGAATTATCGTCGCCCGTGAACAATTAAAAATGAAGCAAATTAGCGATAATGATTTATAATGTTTAATGATTACCTGCGCTACCACCCCGATCAAATCTGCAAGAAAGTTACTGTGTCTACGTTTACCTTTGCCAAAATAGATGATTCAGGTTGATTAAGCACCAAAAATATATTTGTTCGCAGTCTTTCAAATTTTGACATATTTCCAGCGGATATTTCTTCCTGTGATAACAAAAAGCTTCCCTTTCTGTCATGTTCCAGTTGATTTAAAGCTTCTAATGTTGAGTTGTATGAATTATAGTGACTGTAGCAACATTTTTCTATGATACAATCAGGGACTCCCCAGAATTCTAATTCGCTCTTTGCTGCTGGACCACAAATGAACGTGGGTAAATGAAGTTCTCCTGTCCGCAGGTAATTCAGCACAGCCTACAAAACCATATAGAACAATGGGAACGTAAATTTGTTGTATTTTAAATTTTAATGAATAACAACTAATTGCGCTTTTTCTATGATATATTAATACTTAGTCTCACAGTAAAATGCATAGACGGTAAAATGAACAAGAATTGTCGCTGAATGGCAACTAGGTATATCCCCACTCATTGAACCCTGGATCAAAAATTCATGTTTTCACTAAATTTCGTAATTAAGTCCAATTTTGTCAAGCAGGAAGTATGCATCTGACATCACTCAAAATAAGACGTTCTTTACAACTAGTCATATAGAGGCTGCATACGAGATTTGAAATCAATCCCGCTTGTAGAAGCTGAGAAAAATGCGACGAAAATTTCATGTTTTCACTACATTTTGTTACAAAGTCCACATTCCACCAAACAGGAATTACACATCTGACAGGACTCAAAATAGGACGTTCCTTATAACTAACCATATAAAGGCTGCATACCGATTTTGAAATCAATCCCTCTTGTAGAAGCTGAGAAAAATGCGACGAAAAATTCATGTTTTCACAAAGTCCTCATTTTGTCAAACAGGAAGTACACATCCGACAGGACTCAAAATAGGAGGTTCCTTGCAACTAACCATATAGAGGCTGCATATCAATTTTGAAATCAATCCAGCTTGTAGAAGATGAGGAAAATGTGACGAAAAATTCATGTTTTCACTACATTTTGTAACAGTCACATTTCGTCAAACAGGAAGTATACATCCGACAGGACTCAAAATAGGACGTTCCTTACAACTAACCATATAGAGGCTGCATTCCAATTTTGAAATCAATCCCTCTCGTAGAAGCTGAGAAAAATGCGACGAAAAATTCATGTTTTCACTGCATTTCATAACAGTCACATTTCGTCAAACAGAAGTACACATCGGACAGGACTCAAAATAGGACGTTCCTTACATCTAACCATATAGAGCCTGTATTCCCTCTTGTAAAAGCTGAGAAAAATGTGACGAAAATTTTTTCCGACGCACGGACGAACGGACGAACGGACGGACAAGGTGAATGCAGTATACCCCCCTCTCTATAGAGTGGGGTATAATAAATCGATAGAAAGGATATTCACTCCATGAAACAACGACAGTAGAATACGGAAGGAACAAAGGAGTGATATTTACAAAAATCGAATCCAAAGACATGGCAAAAACGAGAACACAGAAAAGACGTTAGACAGCTACAAAGCACAGAAATAATAATCACAACATTCACAACCAAGGCACTCACAGTGTGAAACAGAGTGACATCAGGTGCTCCGGAAGGATAAGCATGTCCTGCTCTGTTAACAGCAACCGTCACATCGCAAGTGAGGCAAATATGTTTTTGAAAGATCTGTTTGATATCTGACTGGTATATGTCATTTTCTAACCCTGAGACATTACCAATTAAAAATCCATGGTATATTCACCGCTGGATACGTCATGTGTGACATATTATTTTTAGAAAAAGGGAAATCCCGTATTTATATCGTCCAATTAAATTTCTATGTAACATTGTCGGGTGACAACGTCATAGGTATCACTTGAAACAGAATGGCATAGGCGATAACCAGCTGTAAAGAAAAGACGATTTATCTGTATTGATCAGCGTAAAATGGTGCAAAATACGGAAAGATGAAGACATTTTACATGTTTTAAAAGTCGTAAAAACTGGTAAAAATCTGTTCAAATAATATTTGGAGAAAAATGTCACTACGTCTGTCGACAACATATATCGCAGAATCGTTGCACATTATACAGATGCATGGGGAGTGAAGAAGAAGAACGCCAGCCTTTATTTAAAAGACAAAACTCATCGATGAACAAGGATAAGAAAATTCAAAGTGTTTAAAGGACGGTCGCTTATTTCATAAATATGCCAATCCCCCTCCCTTCTTCCCATTTTCTCAACTGTGTGGAAGCAGATAAATTGTTAGATTTTTATAAAACGAACACATGTTGTTTAAAGTCTTGTCAGAACAACTAAACGGCGACAGTATTGGTGGAATAATTTAGAAAATCTTATACGACACACAATATCATTGAAAGGTTGCAAATAACACCGACCCGTTCTTGAAAAGGGCACATATGACAGAACATGTCATACTTTCTTCAATTAACAAGCATATTGAATTTTAGAAGGCTCACTCCAGAAATTGTTTATGTCAAAGATTTATTGAAACCTTTTTTCAAATTGGTTAAGCATAGTTGACTAAATGAAATGGAAAGAGAAATATATAGGTGCGTGTGCTTTAAACAGATGACATTTAAAATTTGGCGGGAAATTGATTTCTCTAGATTTTCCCTTAATTTAACATTTGGACTATAATTTGTCTAAAAGCTAGGAAGTTATATCAAGAATTTTATGAAAACTTGTCAGAAGTCTTAATTTGACCAGTAGAAGATAGAAGACACGGAATAAAAAGCTGGGGTCCGCGTGCAAAATTCTCTAAGCCATTAAACTCAAGAAAATCAGAAGAGTTCCGAAATCTAACACAAATTCAAAAATGTGATAAGTGAGCCACCTTAAACATTTCATATAATTTTGGATCCTAACTTTCCTGTGAAAACAAATATAGATCTATTAATATGAGCAACATGTACATTTCCTTCTATTGCAAAAACTGAAAACTCAGTATTAGCTATATTCTATAAATTTCTGACAGTAAAAATCATAAGTTTATATCTATTTTTTGTTCTAGATGTATAGTATATTACATGATAAATGAAGAATTATTATGTATTTATCCGATTATAGAATAAAACAGTTATTGTCTTTAGTTTCGGTAAATGTGCAGTGTAATTGACTTTTGGGAAAACATATTCAATTCGCCATGCGGCTTGGTGAATATTGTTTTCCCACAAGTCAATAACACTGCACATTTACCCCAACAAAAAACAGTAACTGAATATTATTTACGCTAAAGAGATGAAGAGAGCAAAGGTATAAATGCATGATCCACTATTCGTCATTCTGTTTTAACCATTCAGCTAACACACTTTTTTGATTTATAAAATCAATTATTTAACCGACACATGTTTGAGAAACTCAAGTTATTTTCAAAACATATCAACTCCCTTATTTCTGTAGTTTGACTTAGATGTTTTGGTATCAAGAATCCCGAACACTTTGGTCTGACATAGTCCGACTGCCGCACATTTTATCGCCTATCCGACGGTATACCTGATAAATCATATTCAGCATAGTTAACGCATTAACATACTTGTTTTGTGTTTATTGGTTAAATGGTTGTCATGATTTTGTCAGTTTTCTCATTCATTTTCCAGTTAATTTAGAAAATGACAATCCCAATCAAAATACTTTCAAAACAATATGTACCTCACTGATCGTGTTACGGGTGTCACTTGCTTACACTTCCAGAGCACCTGATGTCACTCCCGGTTTTCATGGGTTCACGCCATGAGTGCCTTAGTTCTTAATGTCGTCTTTTTATTTCTGTGCATTGTGGCTGTCTCACGTCCTTGTTTTGTCTTTGCTTTTCTCCGTCGCCGTTTTGCCATGTCTTTGGACTTCGATTTTTGTGATCATCACTGCCTTTGTTCCTTCGGTATTCTACTGCCGTTGTTTTGAATACAGACTGTTATTCAAACAAAATAAATGTAGGTTTCATGTAAGAATGATGCAATCGAAGTCGGGAAGCTATAAATACTATTTAATAGTCATTGTCTAAACGACAAAACGTGTCTTACTGGACTTCAGCCATCATTGAGATTTGTGTAGAATTTACAGATATTTAAAAAAAAAGCTATAGTTACCTTAAATGTTTCTGGATCCCTGTCGAAGAAGTAATCCCGCGATTCTGATCGGTAATGTTTCGTTAAAAATTCCTTATTGGATAGAGTATTATTTGGTTGTTTATTTAAAGTTGAACGGTAAGTTTCAAACTTAGTCCCACCAACGTTAAAAATTAGAGTTTCAGTTGAAATCCCAACATTCACTGATATCTTGCCACTATCACTGTCGATTTTTGCTCCTGGCAGAAGGGCATGGAGGGGACTTGGTTTGTCAAGCTTTCCTTTTCTTTTCATGTTCCTCTATATTCTGTCGATATTTACTCAAATATCTGATAAAAGAAAAATACAAGAACTACCTAACCGACATGACTTAAATTTATTTTTGTTCGAAACATACATGTAAATGTTTTGCCGTGATTTATTTTAGAAATTTAATTAATATTGGCAAAAATGATGTCCAAACATGGTTTGAAAAGTATATAAGAATAGATAGTTAATAGATATTCTATTTGACTTGCATATTGAGAGAAATTAAATAATTTTATTTCTTTAAATTAATATATAATTTCAAGTTATATTTGTTGAAAGCTTTTCCAAATAAAAATAAAATCCTTTCTTGCAACAAAAATATTTGAATAAAGATTTATCTTTTAACCAGTGAAATACTTACACGAAGGATGGGAAACTGTCAAAATGACTGGATTTAACATAAATTTACAACAGGTATAGATGGTCATAATACATATTTTGGGTCCTGTATGGGGAGGATTTTGTTTATTATTGGTCAAAAACTTACGATAATTTTTTTTAATAGACAATCATCCGATTATTTTCTAAGCATATTATATTTTTTAAACCCAAAATCAAAATGCCTCAATTCTGGTCACAATTATTATGGATTTTTAACGTTTGAGTGCCTTCTTAAACCCAATTTTACCTAAAGAAAAAGCATAAGATATGAAAAATTTGATTTAAAAGAATCTCAGTCTTGAATTTGAATTGATAAATCATTATGTGAATGCCAAATATTTTGATAGCACCTTTAGATACAGAAAATTGACGTATATAGTTATCAAATAAAACAATACTAATACATGTTGTTTAATCTATATCACCTCTGATATCTATATCTTTTAGTTGATTATTGTATATGTGTTTAACAATATATAAATGACCCTTTAATGATCTATATTTGATTTGAAGCCAATCAAGCTAAAACAATCAAAAGTAAATCGCAATTTTGTCTTGATGCTGACCTACATGCATGGTGACTTAAATATGAAGAACAACTGTAAAGGCGTTGTTCCATTTGCTTATTATTACCCTGTATTATAGGAATTTTGTCCCATGTACATTTACTACGAATCCCTTTATTGATAATGTGCAAGATAGGATAATCCGACTTCGTAAACTTACTGAGATTTAAACTCGAATGTTTATTTGGTTGTAAGGCAATAAGCCGGCATACGTAGGTCAAAGTAACCTAGTGTTGCCAGGATGCTAGTCTAGTTTACTCCATTGACAATTAGTACAAAGTAACTGCCATTCAATAAATCAGTCATGCTGGTAATTAATTCATAGTGGTTATAATGGAAAGGCTTTTGTGATACATTGTTGGAATAGATAGCTATGCGTCTAATTATTTATCTTGCAGTTTCTTCGACTCCTCATCAACCTTCAGATCTTTTTCAACCTTATCAATATTCCATCATTGAAAAGGGTAGAAGTATGAGTCTCAGAATACCCCGTTTTAGTGCAGAATTCATTAAGATTAAAAGTGAAGATGAATGTTGTTGTTCTTTAGGCATAAACTTAACATTAATAGCGCGCCTGGACATGATAAATGAAACATTGGAAGAGTTGGACGCCGAATTCAAATAGGGTTGGCCGTTGAAATGCCAGAGTACCTTTGATAAAATGAGGAATCAACCAGTTCAAACAATTTAAATAGAAAACCAAATATATATGAAATAATCAAAGGAACGGCATAATTTAAAATGGAGCCCTAACCGACAAAAAAATATTTTTGTATTTTCACGATGAATTCTATGATGTTTTCACCAGCATTATTGTTTTTTTAGTCGTAATTGTTATTGTACTAGTTGTCACAAAAGGTACAAAAGGAACATTTATGTAATAACGTATGTTTCTGTCATTAACTTTATGACAACTAAAGCCGAAGATGACTGGGTATCCTATACCTATTTTAACGGTATTTTAAAGGATCATTCTATTTCAGTCGTCACCAACAGATGACGTCAGCAGGGAGCTCAACATGTACTGCGTTTTTGAAGTGGCAGTGTTGTGGAAAATGCACAATCGAAAAAGAGATAATACACGTGGATTTTTACTGTAACATTTTAAATATTTTTTTATCAATCAGCAAATCAGTGTAGCATGTTACCCGTGAATAACAGCAATGAACAAAAGAAGCCAAGTTTCATTTTTATTTGATTCTGAATGCACTTAGGATTACAAGTTTCAGTGTGATGAACAGTTGTCACCTGGTAAGTGACCTTATTGTAAAACATCAAAGTATGGAGAGTCTGCCAAAAACTTTATGTATGCCCTGTGCACAAAGTATATTCAATATTTATGGATAATATAGTACCTTTCTAATGTGTAGCGAAAACGAATACATATTCGCCGGACCAAAAACTAACAATGACTTTTGTCTTCAGGAGTTTATGTTTTCACATAGTTATAGTTTTACATGCTACGATTCGGTACTTTTATAATTTGCATTACTAAGATATCTTTATCAACACTGAACAAAATTAACGACCCTAGCTATCAGAGGCGAAAGCATGTTCCCTGATGTCACTTTCGGATGATGAATTAAGGAAACTATTTGCCAGTGTCGTTAGTTGCACTTCACAAGATGTCTGGACTCGTTGAACTAAAGAATAATGGGATCTTGCATAAGGTCAGATTAAAGATCGGGATATCTTTCACAAGTGTAAGAAATTTCGTCTTTTCTCGAGTGGAGCGTAGCAAAACGAGAGGAAAAGACGTAGAATTTCTTACACGAGTGAAAGATATCCCGATCTTTAATTTTGATCTTATGCAAGATCCTATTTCTTCCGTAAAAAGCGAAAAGAAACGTCTGGTAACCTTTACTGTTTGAACAACGTTGTCGCCATTTGAATATTCCTTACATTGTGACGTCAGGTGTTTTATGACGTTAAGTCATGGTTACGATTGTTGTATCACAAAAATCAACACATCTGGTTGGTCATTTGCCGGTGTGAGATGAGGTCGCGTGCATCGATCTCACATGGGTCATCTCCCACTGTAAACCACCATTTACGGAAGAAAAAAATATTCCACACTTGTTCAACATAAAAGAAAACTACCATACTGAATAAAAGTAACAACAAAAAGCCGAAGTAATGAGAAAGACACCCAACTCAGAGCATGTTATGAAAGCCGACATATTCCCAATGCGAGATGTTATCAGCCCTATAATATGAAACAGAAAGACAGAGAAAACTTCTTCGAATGGTACAATGAAAACAGATTTTACTTTCAGTTGTCAGCAGGACTGTAGATATCATGAAAAAGAAAAGAAATGGGGTAAATGTCAAGGATACCACATCCCATCACCATGTTAAAACGACCAAAAACAAAGAATCATCTGAATATTTTGAGAAGAGCTTGTCTGAAATTCTGTGAAATGTTTGTGGAGAAAACAATTACTGATGGGTAGAGAGGAATCGATCCATTCCAACAATGAATCACAACAGCATCTTCTAGTGTTTGGGTTTTTAAATACTATCGGTATAATTGCCGCACAGGGATACCGCCGAAAGGAAAAGAATTCTATCAATTTCATGCGGTGGATTATATACCATTCGGAAACGGAAGAAGTTCGTATACAACATGCAAGGAATGGAGGAGATCTACAAAGTGGATGGATATTATGTCAAAGAAATGGCAAAATATGTGTTCAAGTTCACTAGCATAGATGCTTACACTGTTCAACTGTTATAGTGCTACCAGTGTTAATCCAGTCTACGGTATAATCATATGCGACCTACATCAAAGCACTGAAGAAAAAAAACGTTTTTTTGAATAATAAGGTTGTATCTACATAGGTAAATGAGAATACGAGCTTGACAAAGAGATTCGTGAAAATGGTGAACTTTCTTTAACATTCCGAAATTATCATCTCTTTAGACTCAGACGTGGAAAAATGAAAGAATGGAAGTCTTTACGGTAGGCAAAAGAACGTTGCATAGTGGATACATTGATTTATACGTTATTTCCCTACAATAACAAAATACAAAAAATACCGAAGTTGCATAAAACACAGTAAATTTCGTTATGCTGTACACGTATTTCAAGGAGTAACCTCTCATCAGCAGCATTAAAATCAAATAATATGGAAAGCCATAGTCCAGAAGAAGTCCAGAAAGAAGTACTCATTTCCAAAAATATCGAAATAGGCAAAACAAAACCGGCAAAAACATCTATTGGAAACATTATCCATTATCACAGAAAACGTCACATATATTCAACTCTAAGAATAATGATCAAATGCCACCATATCCGACCAAGTATTTTGTTTGGAAATTTAGATTATCCTATAGAACAGAATGTTGACATTTTTCTAGCAGTTCATTAATTTATAAAACATAGTAAACGCTGCGACTAGTGGTTGCAGTATGTGTGTGTGCGAGTGTGAGTGTGTTTGTGAGTGTTACTTAAATTATATTGTTGAACATATTAAGAATAATGTATTACATGTTCATTTGCTGTCATTTACCTTATTATGTTGTATATTGTCGGGAGAGGACTTATTATTATTTATGATATTCAAATAACTTGTGCCCGATCCCATTGCTGTAAATATTTTGAGCAATAAAATATTTTTAGTTCAATTTAACTCAATCCAACCAAGAGAACTCTATATCCAGTGCACCAGCCAAAATTAACATTATTTGCGTTATGTTAGATATATGCGGTATCGAAACAAGTAAATAATGTGTAAACATACCGATGATCAACGCGCATGAACCGGAAGGTGAGTCAAACATCTTTTGAAAAGAGGATATATAATTCGACAGATTTATGAAGAATGAGATTTTGAGATAGAATAATATGACCAAATATCAAAAACCGTGGGACTTTTCTCCAAATACATCAACACTTTCCTTTAAATGAAACAGGAAACCAGTGAATGACCCGAGTGGTATAAAACCAGATATGAAAGTGGAAATATATTCGAAACTACAATGAAAAGGAGGACATACTTCTTGTTTATAATAACATCATGAAATATCTGCGATTAAGATCATTACATGATGATTACATGCTTACCTAAAGAAGGTAAAAATCAAAGCTCCGATGGAGCTGAAACTCGAAAGCCCTGAAAATCTACACGTGGCAAAACTTCGTAGTCATCTAAAGAACTGCTGCATACGTCTGCATGTATTAAGTTATTCCGTAATACGTGAAAATAATCGGATTGTGTGATTTCGTATGTATGTCGATTGTGCAATACATATATCACAGTTAAAAAAATATTATTTTCATCTTTGACAAAAGCAATTTATTTTGAATAAAATTATTTATGTTTTCGAAGAGTGTACAAAGGGAGGTAAATCAAACATTATGTAACTGCGCGGCAGGCTCGCTGATCCGAGACGCAATACAAAAAAAAAACCGATTAATTTGATAAACATGCATATTGTTTTCAATTTAATATCACACCACTGTATTCAACTCAAGAAAATGAAGAAATATAACTTAAATACACAATGTATAAGATTTTGATAGAAACTTGCACACTATGTTTTATCGGAAGCACGAAGATCATCTTTTAGAGCTGTAAATAGGCTTGAAGCCGCACGTGATTTTTTCTTGTCATATTAACAACTCTCCGCCTTCGGCTTACGAGTTAATAAAAATCATATGAAAAATTGGCGTCCAATCACACTTCTGAATATGGAAAAGAAAGGAAATGGGGTAAATGTCAAGGAGACATCATCCCATATCCAGGTTAAAACGACCCAAAAACAAAGCATCTAGGGGTCACCGTACGGTCTTCAACACAGTGAGGAACCTCACACTATATAGCAAGCCCTAAATGGCCCCAAAAAGGTAAAAAAGTGAATAAATCAATGGAAACAAACCACATCCAATAACCCAAATATCAAGAAACTAAAATTTCATAAGAAGACACGGACAAGCCAGTATGTAGATGTAAAATTAGCATCAGCCTGTAAAGCCAGCAGATTAAAACCGGTTTTACAGAATATTATAAGTGATACTCAAAAAGGTTTTTTTAAAGGAAGGTATATTGGGGAATGTATAAGAATTATTATGGATTTAATAGAAAAATTGGAAGAAGAAGAGATTCCTGGACTCCTGGTTTTGATAGATTTTGAGAAAGCTTTTGATATGGTTGAGTGGTCATTTATCGAAAAAACTTTAGAATTTTATGGTTTTGGTCCTTCATTATGTACTTGGGTAAAAAGTTTATACTGTGATATAACAAGCACAGCGGTGAATAATGGACACTTGTCACCCTTCTTCTACCTTGAGAGGGGGGTTATGGAGATAGATCTATTATCCCCTTATCTATTTATTTTAGCTCTTGAGTTACTGAGTGCAGCACTCAAGAATGACCCAAATATAGGTGGTGTTAAGAAAAATGATTCAGAATATCTATTAAGCCAATATGCAGATGACTCTTACCTTACCTTGGATGATGATCCAAAAACACTTAAAGTGCGTAATTTATCTTTGAACAAATTCTTTGATTGTGTTGGACTAAGAGTGAACTTGGAGAAAACAGAGGCAATATGGATTGGCTCAAAGATTGGATCAGAAGAATCCTTTTTACCCGATAAAAATCTAGTTTGGAACACCTCGGATAAATTTAAATTACTGCGTATTAATTTTAATTTGTTTGATAACGATAAAACTTTGTATAACTTTTCAGAAAAAATTTCGAAATCGCGAAATCTGTTGAATTCCTGGGCTTATAGGGATTTCACATACATCTGTAAGATAACTGTGATAAAAACTTTAGCCTTGCCTCTCTTGGTTCAATGTTTGACAGTTCTGCCACACCCTACAGACTCATTTTTTCAAGAAATACAAGATATTTTCTATAAATTTATTTGGGACGGAAAACCTGATAAAGTTAAAAGATCAGTGATGATAAATGATTTAGAGGATGGGAGTTTGAGGGTACCTCATATTCGTTCTTTCTGTTATGCACTGAAAATGACATGGTTGACGAAACTGTTTGATCCTCTAAACCATTCTCCTTGGAAAATATTACTGTTAAGTACTTAAGAAGAATTTGGTGGTGATAAAGTTTTGACACTGAATAAAGAGGGTATGGAGTAGGTTTCAAAGAAATTAAATGCATTTTGGAAGGATATTATTTATAATTTTTCAAAACTTAGTGAGGAGGATAATTCGATTGAATTAGAAGATTCATACAATATTTTGCGGCAACCTTTGTGGCTGAATAAAAATATACAAATTAGTGGTGAAATGATAATTAAAAGAAATTATAGTAAAAATTGTGTTTATTTTGTAAGAGATTTGCTTTCAGAAAATAACAATTTTCTTAATTACACTGAATTTGTGGAACAATACCAGAATTTGTCCACAAATTTTATTGAATTCTATAGTATCGTAAGTGCAATCCCGGTAGAGTGGAAAAGAGCAATTGTCTGAAAAGAAAGACTGGATATAGTGGATACCATTTATATTGAAAAACTAAAAAATTCAGAAGTCTAGTAAGTTCTTTTATAAAACTTTTGTTGGTAGTGTCAACGAAAATCCTTTCAACTCTCGGGAGAAGTGGTCTGAGACACTACATCTTGAGATTGATAATTGGAATGGAGTTTATTCATATGTCTTTTCTATTACTAGGAATACACAGCTTTCAGTTGTAATTACTGCATAGAATACTTGCTACAAACTCTCTTTTATTTAAGTGTAAGATAAAAGAAACAGAACTGTGTACTTTTTGTTTTGAAACACCAGAAACATATCAACATTTCTTCTGGGAATGCTGTCATACCAAAAATTTTTGGTTATCTATATGTGATTTTTTCTCAAATCATAATACGTCGTTTTCGAGATCCCTTCATTCCCGGAATGACGTAACATCTTTTATGACGTTCCCGGCGTTTTCAGGTTCACTCACATTTCCGGTTTAATGCATTTCCAACACACACAACGTCAATGCGCCTTAGAAAGCCTACCTAATTTGTTACACAAGGGAATTTTACTTTCCCCGTGAAGATGAGAATTTGTTCTGAATGACGTGATTTTTATTTTTAGCTTTTTTAAAGATTTTTTTTCTAGTTCAATCGACCATCAAATGCCACGAAATTGAAGTTCACTTCCAAACATAAAAATCTTGTGTTATCCTGCAGACAGTGCAGTCATGTTACTGCGGTTCTTAACTTCAAGCTTCATAATAAAATTGAATGAAAAAAATACGACTTTTTACAACATTATATAAGTGGAACTTATCCAACAAGATATTGTTATTTACAATCAGTACGAAGCGGAAGACGTCAAGCACCGCAACGTCACTATTATCACGTGACAAAGTGCTAAGATAAGTATGTTGTCCCGTAGTAGATCGTTATCTCGAAAACGACGTATTTAGTTATTTAGTTTTGAACCCAGATATTTCAGTTATAATTCTTGGATTAAATCTATTTAGAGTAAATGATTGTATTGAACAACATGTGTTTCTAGTTTTAAAATGTATGTAGATGCAAGAATAAGCTTCCCTGCATTGGAGGGGGGATTGAATTCTTAAAATAATATATGCAAATTGAGAAACTTTCAATTGAATTTTTATCTTCCCCTCAAAGAAATTTCATTCAGAGTAAACTGTTGCGTTTAGAGGAGGTTCTCAGGGACTTAGTTATATTTTTATATATATATATTTTTTTCTCCAAAATTTTTGTGCTCTTTCTAAAAAAATGATACACATTTCATTTCCAAGCTTAATTTGAAGCTAAAAGATAAATACTATAGTTTACTGTCTTTTTGTACACTACTTTTTATGTCTGTAATACTGTCTTCTTTCTATGTAATGTGTACTACATGTATGTCAGTAATACTTTTGTCTCTTGTGTATGGAAATGTTATTAGTTGCTATAAGAATAAAGAATTACAAAATAATAATAATAATAATAATGAAATAAAATAAAAAAGATCATTACTCATCACGTTGAATGGCTTTTCGAGAAAAGTAGGACAGAGAAACAAGCCACCCCAATAAAATATGTATGTAACCCTATGAATTATTTCGATATGCTGACCTGTGATCAGATTCACCTCAAAGATCTCATTTCAATTAGTAATAACCTGCATTAATTCAGATATTAGTAGAAAGAAGAATTCGTTGAAGAATCCGGGTTTAGCGTGGTTTTCGACACGTTTACGACCACTTAAGCCGGTTAAAAGTATATAATTATTTTGAGAAGTTGGATATGCTTGTCTCATACGCCGATGTCGATTCTGTTATTTATGCATCTCAACAGGCGGGATTGAAACCACAATTAGGAAACTACTTAAGAGATGTTACTAATGACAGTAACGAAAACACAATTGCAGAGTACGCGAATTTAGGACCAAACAATTACACTTACAAATGGCTAGAGGTGATAAAGAAAAATGCAAAGTTAAAGCCATCTTAACTACAAAAATATCCAGACTATCAATCATGACACGATAAAAGATCTTGCCATAAATAAAGAAACGAGGCAGAGACCAGTACACTCTAATATCAACCTGTCAAAGTAAAGACTTCCGAACAAATTTTTAAGATTCATTTTGCCCGATTACCGTGCATGGCCTTGTACATTTTAAACACTGTTAAAACAGCATGTGTTTTCCGACCTATGACTGTTGAAAAACTGAGACAATATCAAATATATATGTTTGTGATTATGGGTACTGCTAAAGTGAGAAACGCAATCGAAACGAAACGAAACGAAATGCAACGAAACGAAACGAAATACGGCGAAACGAAACGAAATGTAGCGAAACGAAACGAAATGAAAATTGAAGAAACGAAACGAAACGAAACGAAATTGTGACTAAATCAAACAAAACGAAATGAAAAATAAAGCTAGAGGCTCAGATATTGAGCCTGTATCGCTCACCTGACAAAGATGCTTTTTAGCCTTGACTATGTTGATGACCAAAAATGTCTTACCTATAGGGTCTAATGTTAACCTATATTATCTACTGACATCCATGTTTTTGTCAGATTGAAACGAAATAAGTATTCTTTGTTAAGATCTTTCCATACATTAGTCCAATACAGTTAAGTTAAATTTGCTTTCATGGTTTCAGAGTAGATGGTGAAAATGAAGATTTTCCAATAGGATCCTATGTTAAACTATGATCCGTGCTGGCCACCATCTTTTTATCGGATCAAAACAAAATGAGTAATCTTTGTTAAGGACCTTCCATACTTCATTCTTGCAAAGTTAGGTTACATTTGTTTAAGCGGTTTCAGAGGAGAAGATGAAAATGTGATTTTCCTATTGGGTCCAAAATTAAACCATGTTCCATGCTGGCAGTCATGTTTTTTTTATCAGATCTGAGGGAAATGAGCAATCTTTGTTAAGGACCTTTAGTAAATCATTCCTGTAAAGTTTGGTTGAATTTAATTCAGTGGTTTCAGAGGAGAAGATGAAAATGTGGTGATTTTCCCATAGGGTCCAATGTTAAACTATGCTCCGTGCTGGCGGTCATGTTTTTTATCGGATCGGAACAAAATAAGCAGTCTTTGTCAAGACCTTCTAAACATCATTCCTGTAAAGTTTTGTTGAATTTGCTTCAGTAGTTTCAGAGGAGGAGATGAAAATGTGATTTTCCCATAGGGTCCACTGTTAACCTATGTTCCGTGTTGGCGGCCAAGTTTTTTTTTCTCGGATCCAAACGAAATGAGCAATCTTTGTTCAGGACCTTTAGTACATCATTCCTGTAAAGTCTGGTTGAATTTGCTTTTGCGGTTTCAGAGGAGAAGATGAAAATGTGATTTCCCCCTGCGGTCCAATGTTAAACCTACTTTCCGCGCTGGCGACCAAGTTTTTTATCGGATCTGAACGAAATGAACAATCTTTGTAAAGGACCTTTAGTACATCATTCCTGTAAACTTTGGTTGAATTTGCTACAGTGGTTTCAGAGGAGAAGAGGATTATGTGAAAAGTTAACGGACGACGGACGGACGACGAACGAAGGACGACGGACGCCAAGTGATGGCAATAGCTCACACTGACCCTTCGGGTCAGGTTAGCAAAAAGGTAAAAAAAGATGTTTTTTGTTTGACTTCTTTTCACCCACAGACACACGCTACGATTTATTATATAGTTGTCTTTGATTTTACACTAAATTTGCAAGGAAATCACAACAGCTAACGTATTCACCTGCCCGGGAGTTTACTTTATTTCATGACGTCATATCAGTGTACTGAATTTTATAATAAAATATGGTCTTTTGTTTCAATGAGAACGGCTTTTTTATTGACCTGGAAACACAGATATTCACCTCGACCGATGGTCGCATTGAATATTGGTTTACAGGTCAATAGAAGAGCGTATATTCACTTCCGCAAAAGGCCATAATGGTATAATATCTACCAACGGCTTTGCTAGGATTCCTCTTTTATAACTGAAGTCCCTTTTGAATTAGGTGTTTGCTGGCAATATTAAGATCTTTGTAACATATTGGATAGGAAACTGAAAGGACGACAATAGATTTTTGTTCTGTATTGACACTTGGTTTTGTTAATCTAAAGGGTTGTTTAGACAAAATTTCTCGTTCTGCATTTTTGGAAGAGTCATGCACCTCCAAAAGGCGGATGAATTGTTATTCGTTTTCTGCTTAAATTGAGTCGGGTTCCAATTACCTCAAACTTGAGAGTTTTTTTTTATGTATTCCAGAATAGAATCATATATTGTACTAATTTCCAAAATCACAGGCCCGATTTTGACCTGATGGAACCATACTTGCAAGTTGTTGAAAATAATTTGTGAGCCCTTTCATGTTTTTAGGTCAACAGCTTACAGTGTATTTCAAGTTAAAGGTGCTAAACCTCTGACCTTGGCAACCGTCAATTACGAACTGTGGGAAATGGTCAAAATGCATCTTGACATTTTTTTGGCCATCAACTTCCTATTCGGACCAATGAATGTTTCCCTTCGATACTATGATATCACATATTCATAAGAGAAAGTATCCGGTCCTATTATCCTATTAGGCAATTGACCCCCGGCGCACCTCTACGGTGGGATTTCGTAGTGGTCTGTTTCCATCCGTCTGTCACAAATTCTTCGTATTAGTTCATAACACATTCCCATTTTAATGCAATAAATTGTGTAGGAGAAGTAGACTCGCTGCCATTATAAAATTTTTAATGCCCACTAGTGTTATAATCCTTCTTTAGGGATTTCTTAATTATATATAATCATAACTAAGTCAGTTGTTCTTAAGCAACGTACTTTATCTATAAACTACATGATTATACTACATACTAAACATCAATAATCAAACCCCAAGAGCAATGAAGATTACTTTAACACGTGCGTGCACTATTGTCAATCAAGTAAGTAGGCGGTGCTTAACACTTAGCAGATAAGAAATTACATTGAACAAATCATTAATCACAACAACCCCCCTGTGAAGAAAATTAAACATTTACAGTTCTTGTGTGATGTTATCAATTAAAGTCTCAATAATAAAAACGCACGTGAATTCCAAAAATAATAAAGTTCAAGTGTTCATTGACAAGAAAAGAAAATTATTTACACAGTGTTTCTGTTGATGTCTAATTGATTATATGTTAAGTACACATGTTTATATGAAAAATCTAAAATAATTGCCAAACTTATATTTCATTTATAATTTAGAATTTTAATTACAGAGTAGACTGCTCTGTATTCCCTAAATTATCTGAGCAAGCGCATTATTCTGTCCCTTACGGCACTTCTCAGATTTTCTTAAATTTCTTCAACAAGTCGTGCAGGTTTTTTCACAGTTCTTCCGCTTCTAGTAGTGTACGTACTAGTGTTTGTTTCGTTTCTTATGTTATTTTGATCACTGCTTGATGTTGAAATATCAATGTGTTCGTTGTCTTTGTAGTCATGATTGTCAATATCACTTTCGGGAAATTGTTCTTTCGTTTTCATGATGTGACGTCTATTTCTGCGGTATTGTACGCCTTCGGGTGTTTCAATTGTGTACGAGTTCGGTTCTTCATTACGGCTACTTATAACTTTTGCTTTTTGCCATTTTCCTCGTTTTTGTTGTTGAAATCGGACAGTGTCATTTTTCTCTAGTATTTGTAGACGTTTGCTGGATTTGTCATAATAGTACTTCTGTCTTTCTTTAATGTTTTGCATTTTATCTCTCGTTGATTTAAATTTGACGCATTTCGGTTTCAGTTGATTTTTGTCGGAATTGTGTATCGCAGTCTTCTGTTCATCAATAACTGGGCTGGAGATCCAATATTTTCTATCGGCGTATTTCTATATGCTAGTAAGCTTAAGTACGGATCCTTGCCATCTTGCTTTGATTTTGTCAACATATTTTTTGCACTTTGAACAAATCGTTCGGCTAGTCCATTTGACTGTTGGTAATTCGGATTTGAAGTTTTATGCGTAAATCCCCATTCATCGGCGAATCTTCTGAATTCAGACGAAGTATATTGCGGACCACAGTCACTTCTAACTTGTTGAGGTATTCCGTGTCTCGCAAAAATTGATTTCATGTGGGTGATTACACAAGATGATTTCGTATTTTCTNTTGTTGAATACTAAGGAGTATTTCTTCATGCAAAGCAGTTTCCCTACCTCATTTTGGCTTTCAATTTAAATACTTTTGATTATTTGTTCTTTATCAGCTTTTATACATCTTTCAATCTCTGGATTTCCAACGTTTTGATTTAATCTGCACTGAAGAGATATAAGTTGTCGAAATTGCCTTATACAAAAAGTGAATTTACAGTAACTTCGGTTTTTTGTTACTTGCTAAATATTGGCGATTTCTGTTTTTCTTATAAATAACAGTGATTTTTTTATATATATATATACAACCATAGATTAGACCTACGAGGAGGTATCACCCCGTTACCGAAAGCTTGGTGGTCAAGTGGTCTAGGGCGTTGGACTCGGTGCAGGCAGTAACCACAGCGATTGTCCGACTCCCACAGTGGGAACTACCAAAAATTTGCTGATACAATTCTCCTTTATTTCTCTGCCTTATAAAGTAATTTGTCTTCGTCATAATAATATAATATAGCTGAAATGTTGATAACTTGAAGTTTATTTATGACTTATCGATGAGTAAAGTTAATACTATAAATGTTCCACAATCGTTTCAACTTGAAAGAGCAACAAAATATTTGAAGACACTAACGGTCTGTTACATGTATCGTATTCTGTAATACATTCTGTCCAAAAAAGAATAATACTTACATTATTTATATTCAGTTGAATTATGCTACAATTTTGCATATTGTCTTATAGTGACAGTGTGAGAAAGTAGAATATGTTTCCTTTATCTCGTGCGTTTAAAAAAGTTGTCATATACATTTGTTCCATATTTATTCATTGCATGTATAGAAGTTCTGTAACTCGGCTTGTCTGGTGTATACAGATCTCAAATGGTAATTTAGAAATGACTAAATACCGAAGTTACTGTGAATTTTTATTCTGCATATGCGCATTTCGACAACTTATGTCTCTTCAGTGCAGATAAAATCTAAACGTTGGAAGACCATAAAGTCAAAGATTTTTAAAAACTGATAGAGAACAAATTACCAAATATGATCTAAACAGAGAGCCAAAATCAGCTAAGGACAGAGCTTTGCACGAGGGAGATACTCATTAATTTCATCAAATTTTTTTAAAAATTAGATATTGTAAGTTTCCAAATATAATCGGCTTTCGGGTCAGCACCGAAGTACTAACTACTGGGCTGGTGAATACCCTCGGGGACTAACAGTCCACCAGCAGAGGTATCGACCCAGTGGTAACAAATGACTAAATGTATTTAGCACTTTTTGACTTATATGTTTATGTAAGTGAGTGAATAATATGATCTACAATAAAATAGTTTGTATATAAAACACTATATTTCCTTTCGTGCACTTTTACCTTATCAGAATATTCTATTGAATGAGCACTATGATTAAATCAAAAGTCAACTGTTTTGTACTTGTTCCTTGTTTACTTCCAAACAATGCTTTTGTTGTAATTTTTCTTGAACAAAGAATTCAATTTGAAAGTATAGTTTATTTTGCAAGATAGAAGAATTGATAAATTGTTAATCACTACATTGTATATAGATCAATTTTTAAATTTAAGTGGACACCTTATATATTTTACATCGAAAATACTTTCCATTATGATTAGGTTACTTAAATTACAACTGCAATTAATGTATAAAATAGGCATTACTACCAAAATTATGTGACAAATAAACATTATACTTTCATTCGACAAGCATGTTTTGCAAATCAAGACTGAATTTAGTTTCTGCAACTTATGTCTCCTCTGAGCAGATCATATCAAAACATCTGGAAGACCATAACCAAAAATTGATGTAGAACAATGTAGAAATGATAGCAATCTAATTAAAATTAGATCTAACAATTGTTCCCTACAGTCACTGCAGTTACTGTAAAGAGCAATTTAATAGGTTTGAAATGATAGTTCACAACAGTATTCCAGACCATGCGCGATGTGGGCCGTACGCGTACGATCCGGACCATGTGCGTGTACTCAATCCAGACTATTTCGGGCATGATGACCGTTTGGGTGTCTCAAGAAATTCCTTTCAGAATGCATTTTAATAAATATATGTTAAACATGTACATGAAGAAAAGTACACATAAAAATTAAATAGACGAGAAACATTAATCGAGGATCGGAATTAATACGCCCCAGCCGGCTAAGTAGTATAAGATCAGGGCAATTTTGTTTTCCCTCATCTGGGCCTGTAAGGCCATGTGAGCTCTCGCTATCACTTTGCGTCGGTCGTCCGGCCGTCAACAAATTTTAAAAAAATATTCTTCTCTGAAATCCCCTGGCAATTGAAACCAAACTTGGCTCGAATCATTGCCAGGGTATGCAGTTTCAAAATTGTGTTCCATTAGTCCAAAAGACCAAACACTATGGCCGCTGATACGAAAACAGAACATACATAGGGTAATTTTTGTTTTTTGATCGTTTGTTTTGTTTTTGTTTTTTGTTGTTTTTTTGTTTGTTTGTTTTTTTGTTTGTTTGTTTTTTTTTTCAGCAAATAACTCTTAAACCTTAACAGATATCAAAAATCTTGACTAGGAAAAAACTGATCAGAATGACAAAACCTATATGTACGCGGTTTGATGAAAATCCGAAAGTCCGTCTAGGAGTTATTGCCGTAGCTTTTCCATAAAATTCTCAAAATATTAATATTCTTTATTTGTTACTAGAAAAACTATAACAGATAGAGGTTAATTTTAAATTGCATATTAAAATGTTCAGCATATCAAGATCTTCCCAACTGGAGATTTTGGATGAAATCTGAACACCCATATATGAGTTATTGTCCTTTCTTGGTCAAATTTTTGTAATTTTATACATTTTGTCCCATTTCATAACATTCTGAGATAGACTTCAAGTTTGAATATCAAAAGTGTTAATCTGTTTCTACATAAGGCCGACAGGTTCGCATCACATCTAAGATGACCGCCACAAGGGAACAAAGTTAAACAAAGGACCCTATGGGAAAATGTTATAAATATTTAATTCCTGAAAACCGTTTCATTAAGCAAGTTAATATTAACTTGGCATGGTGACATGATGGCCATTAAAGAAATGTATGGTTTTAATACCGATCATAAATCCAAGATGGCCGCCACTAAAGATATTAGTTTAAAATGGGACACAACAGGAAAATGTTTTAAATTGCTATAATAGGTAGTATTTTTTTAAACCGTTTCATATATCAAGTTGATATTAACTAAGAATTGTAATGTGATGTTCATTTAATATTTAAGTACCGATCATTAATCCAGATGATCGCCACTGAAGTTGTAGTTTAACTTTGAAAGCAATGGGAAAGTCTTGTAAAGTGTTTATTTTTGAAAACAGTTTCATACATCAAATTGATATTATCATAACAATAATATACCAGATGATTAACTCCATAAAAAAATAAAATGTTGAAAATGCACTGTAAAAATATACTTAATGAAAACAATTCACACAATACATTGAAAAGTGTTCCTCACTGTCCCTACCGGTTTCACGCTGCCTTCAGTGATATTGTTTAGAAACTACCCCTTTACAACGGGGCGCCTCAAACCAGGGTGGATGTGGTGGCGCGTCTGATATTGAATAATATAAATATATATAAACAATTATTTACAACAACAAAATTTTATGTTAAACAGTGTCCACTCCTAAAATAAAACTAATGGTTGTCACCTCAAATTTATCATTTAACCCTGTGACCACCAGGTGTGCCTCTGATTAACTACTTCACCGTATTTCCATGCCAATCACTGCAGATATTATGAATTTGATTTGAAGAAAGTGATTCATTTTAGGGAGATGTACATGTACTATTTTTTTCACACAAAAAAAAAACCAAAAAACGGGTCACTAAAATATTTGTTTGTGAATTATAAATTTAACCGGGAGGCCAACCAGGTGTTACGGAAGGGTAAGCATGATCTGCTTCACGCTTGACACTGCCAAAGCATGATCTGCAATTAGCACAAACAGTGTAGATCACTTTCAAATTTGTCTGATTTTCCAGACACATATTGTACATGTATAAATTAAACGATAACATGTGCACTTACTGGCGGATGTTTTAGAAAACAAGCATGTGTTTGCTGATTGTATTCTTTGTTTTTAGATAATTTGTGAATACTTAAAATTCAATATCAGTATTTGCTGATATTGTTAAAATTGACGTGAACACCACTCATTTCATCAACAGTCGATTTAACCAGAGAATAGTGAAGGAACATGTTATCAACTATTGTAATTTATTGCATATCAGTTAAAAATTCTGGCATTTCAATGGTTTAATACTGGTCAGCGGACATGCAGAATGCTGGAGTATGGAAAGCGCCGGTCTGATTTTCTGATATTGACGGTCAATATCTATAAAACGCATTTTAACTTTTACGTAAATCAATGTAAATGGCAACAAACAACAATTGACATTAATTTTCAATGATTTTGATCAAGTACGGTAACATTATTTTACAAATGTTTGAAAACTACAATTTGAAGGTAATCCAATGGAAAAAAAAACAATTAAAATAAGAGACTATATTTTTAAAGATCAATCTTCATTTTTTTGTCAGTTAGATAATTAAACACTATTAACAAACAAGAAGCAGTGGCTTTAGATAAGTCCATTTTCTAATTCTATATATGTTATACTTTGTTTATTGTTATAACATTCTTTTTTTTTTTTTGTTGAATTAGACATAAGCCAGTGTCTTCTAGTTGTATAATATATAGACCGATTAATATTTCTTCAATCTAATAAACACAATTATAGTAACTGACATTAAAGACAATATCACAAAATTAAGACTACCCTCAGGTTATGATATGGACCAGGAAACTTATTTGAATCTCGCTTTCGTCTCGGGCCTTATCAATTTCCTGGTCCATATCAAAACCCTTGGCAGTCCTTATTTTGTAATATTGCCTTCAATGTCATTTACTATTGTGTAAATACTTAGTTAAGATATGATTAAAAATTTACCCCTCGATAAAACCAGATGATTTCAACAAAAATTGACGAAACGGGCTGTTATGACATCGTTATCAACTGCTTCCGGTAATTATAGCATGCCTTTCCATCACTACTCGGAAGTTTTATCACACGCAAGTTCGTGTATTTCCGTAAAAACGATAAACATTGCACACGATATAGTCTTATCAAATAAAGTAAAAAACTGCATTTTGTAAGCATGAAGATATTTTCAGCTGAAAATTTCCTATAAAGTTGAAGTATATGATAAAAATGTCATTACATGTCATTTTTCATATCACATCCTTCATAAGCCCTTGGTCATAAAATCATCTCTCGAGCCAGACTGCTCTAGGGCTGATATTACGACCTCGGGATGATAAAGGGTGTGATATGAAAAATGCCATGTAATAATCTATAATAATCATTATTATTAAAACCCTAAAAAAGCAATTGCATAAACAAGATGTGTTTGTGAAACACCATGCACCCGGTAGCAACCATGTTTACAATTTAAAATTAATGCTAAAATTGCAATCACTAGAAATAAAGGTTAAGTAGACATTTGTACTAAGCTCCATTATATCTATTCACATATAGAATATCAAGCCTCTTGCAATCGTAATTTACAAGATAAAAGCAAAATCTAGATTTTGACCTTTTGACCTCTGTGACTTTGACCTCTGGCCTGACCTTAATGAAATTTGCAAAATGGTGTTCAGATTTCTAAGATCAATATACAGGCCAAATAAGGTCCATCACATCTGATTGAAAAGATATAGGCAATGTTAACGTTTTCAAATTTTCATTGAGTGACCTTGACCTTCGACCTGACCAACATTTTGTTTGGTGGATTTGTACTGAACTCCATTAGATCTATTCACATATAGAATATGAAGCCTCTAGCAATTGTAATAATGAGCTACAGAAAAATCTAGATTTTGACCTTTTGACCTCTTAGACCTTGATCTGTGACCTTGACCTTTGACCTGACTTAAGTGAAAATTGCATAATGCTGTTCAACTTCATATAACAAATATACAAGCCAAATATGAAGGTCCTATCACATCTGGTTGCAAAGATATAGGCAATGTTAAAAATTTCAAATTTGCACTGAGTGACCTTGACCTTTGACCTGACTGAAATTTCTTAGGTGGACTTGTACAAAGCTTCATTAGATCTATTCACATATGGAATATCAAACCTCTAGCAATTGTAATTAACGAACTATAGAGCAAAATCTATATTTTGACCCTTTCACCTCCCTGACCTTGACCTTTGACATGACTTATGTGAAGTTTGCATAATGCTGTTCAGCCTCTTATGACCAATATACAGGCCAAATATGAAGGTCCTATCACATCTGGTTGTAAAGATATAGGCAATGTTAAAGCTTTTGTTAAAGTTTTCAAAATTGCACTCAGTTACCTTGACCAGACCCAAATTTTTTGGTACGTTTGTATGAAGCTTTATTGACCTATTCACATATAGAATATCAAGCATCTAGCAATCGAAATTACTGAGCTATAGCAAAAATATGGATTTTTACATTTTGACCTCTGTGACCTTGACCTTTGACCTGACTTTGGTGAAATTTTCATAATAGTGTGCAGCTTCACATGATCAATACACATACCAAATCTTAAGTTCCTATCACGTCTGGTTTAAAAGTTATGAGCCAGGTTAAAGTTCCTAACAGACAGACAGACATGCAGACCGACAGGGCAAAAACAATATGCCCCCGATCTAAAGATCCGGGGGCATAAAAACATGTCAGAAACTTATAGGTAGACAGAAATGGAAATCATACTGTAGTAAATGGTGAATAAAAGGATATGGAGTAAATGCACATGAGACAAAGTCTCTACAAATACATGGTAAAAGGCAAGCAAAGGAACAACGCTTTTATTGTTGTTCTTCATCTTGAAGTCACCATGAGGCCTTCAACAATGAGCTTTGCTCATACCTCATAGTAAGTTCAAGACGGCCCCTAGCACCGGTTTAAGCGGAATTCTTTGCTAATTGTCGAGCAACGCTACATCCATGTCTTTCTTGGTCATGGGTGCGGGATTGTCAACAAACATCAATTAAACTGGCAAAGTGCTCTTACAATCACTGTCATCCTTTGCCCGAGTAAGTCCATAAGTAGGTCGCTCTCCCTGCTATAGATGAGCGCACCAGGAAGAGCAGATCTCTATATTGCTTTTCTAATTATTGACGCATAATTAAAGAAAAGCTGTGTGTATCTTTTTCCATTTCCTAAATTGTTGGACCAGTCTCGGTGTTTTGACAAAAAGTGCCATCCAGAAAAAGATTTTTAATGAACAAATTTAATGCTTCTTTGGTATTAACATTGATTTTTTGATAGGGTCTTTGCAATTTAACTAAACACATTCTAAATTTCTAAATCTGTATTGCATGGACACGGGTGATGTATTCCGGTATATACTTGAAATCATTATTCTAAACTCTTCACAGGAAGGGATCTTGGTGGAAGCTGTATACTGAGGGTACATAACTTACTTTGTCAGTTGGTAATGGGTCTGGAGCTGGCATGTCAGTTAACTGTTAGTAGTCTCTTGTGATTTCATGTTTTTGTCCGTATATTTAGTTCTTTCAGTTTCATTTTTCACAACTGACTCGGTCCTGTTGCCAACTGAATTTTACTGTTGTTACGATTGTTTTTTTTTATTTATCACATTGGCTGTAGGGGGAAGGTTTGGATCCAATAAAACTAGTTTAACCCTGCCGCAGCAGGTTTCCGCCTGTCCTAAGTCAGGAATTTATTAAGCCTTTGTGTGTCTTGTCCTTTTTCTAGTTAGTTTACTTTATGTCTGTAGGAGTCTAGGATGATGTTTATTTCGCTGGACTTGATTGCACTTTGTTCAGGGGTCGACTCCGACCTGCCGTTGGGTGTGGGATTTTCTCACCGTTCATTGAAGATCTTATGGTGGCTTTGAGTTATTATTACTCCCCTTTGGGTCGTTGTCTCTTTGACACATTCCCCCGTTTCCCTTCTTTTTTCTATTCTTTAAACGGAATGATATTAAAGTTTGAATGACGAGCAAAATAAAACAGTTTTAGACGGATCTGTGTACCCAATTATCCGAAAACTGCGTAAAAACCAGGCTTTTGTTGTTGTTCTTCATCTTGAAATCACCATGAGGCCTTCACCAATGGGCTTTTTAAGTCTAAGGACCTTAACTCATGTAACAATGTATTAGATCAAACCCATCTTTGATTGCGGTCTGCTAACTAAATATTATGTATTAAGCAAAATATATGTGTAAACTAATATCATTTATCCTTCAATGAAAATATTGAACAGCCAAATTGAAAAAATAAATGAATTAGTAAAGGTATGAGAAATTCTCACACGAACAAACACGCCATAACTTTAATATTATAAGGCTTTTTCAAAATAAAGATTAAAAACTGACCCAATCCTTTACTTTCAGCTTCCGTCATACAGAGTTTTTTGTCACGCGTTCCTCATTTTCTTCTTCTTATCTATCAAAAGAGCTCCAAAGTAAGACACTTCCACATCAGGCCTCATTTCTTGACGTTCACCTTGAAATTTAAACAAAGTTTAACAACAAACTAGGCCATTTGACAAACCCGATGTAGAAATGTTCCCCTTTCTTTTGATTTTGTTCAAGTATCTAATTGCTTCTAGCACATCAGTAGAGAAGAAATCGTTGAAAACAAACCACAACAGGAATTTCGCCACGTAGCATTATATAAACCTTTAGGAATTACTACCATGAACGACATTCACATTGACGTTTTACAGGATCATCGAAAATATACCTTCCAAAGAAAATGCTTAAAAATTAAACCGCCTGTAAAACCGATGGTCGTCAGTTCATCAAAATTTGTTTTGACTGCTAAAATAATGATGAATCAACCAGGTTATCTTCGGTTATTTCTGAATTTGAAATAACAGGCATAATTAATATGTGTGTACATGACTATGCCAAAAACATGGATAGTACTGGCAATAAAACACCAAACTGGGCTGACTTCGGATGCATGAGCGAGACTTTGCAGTTTTGTATTGAGTCTGTTTTCAAACTTGGTTCCGTTGCAAAAGTAAATTCCAAAGACGAAAACTTGTCTAACATTGCAAGCATTCAAGAAAAGTTATTGCCGCAATTTGAAAGAAACAAGACATTATTGGCGTTCAAGGACACACAAACTTGTACAAGATGTTGTAACTAGGTGGAACTCCACTGAACTAATGATCTCACATTTGGCTCGACACTAAGGCTATGATGCAAAGAGAAACGAGATGATAATAATCTTACAAGATACTGGTTTTGAGCTGAAACAGAAATAGATCCAGATGGTCTTGACTGAATATTATTTATATTTTAAACTACTGAGAGTTTCCTTGGCTATTTGTTTACTGCAATTGTCAACAAAGTATTCAAATAGTTAATGTTTTCTTGAAAGGTTAAGCTTTGGTTTAAGCTGCAAATGTCATGTGACAACGAAAACTTGTATTTAAGACATCTCGTGTCAATCTAACGTCCCTCCTTTAATGAAAACAAGAAAAAAAATCTTATAACATCAGATCCTGAAAGGAGCAACCCAAACAACGTTATCCTTATTCATAAATGAAAGCATATGTACACATCGTGTTGTAAGGCCAGGAATTAATTGTGGTGCTTTCCGTTCTAAGAAATAAATATTTTTACTTTCCGCCAGAAGTCATACGATTATTAAAATCCGAAAAATCAAAACAGTTGCAAGCACCAAGAAATCACCTCCTTCTTCACATACCGTAATATAACTAAACACAAGTCCTCTGATGAACAGAAGCTCAAATGACAAATATTTACATGTACATTTTAATCTTGCAATTGTATATCAAGTCACGAAGACAAATTACCCTTCTGAACTCTCGATTAAGTAAAAAAGAATAACATGAATCACCTACAATAGCTTAAAATTACAATCAAAGGCCTCAATCCACAAGGGAAAAGCGCAAGAAAAACAGAAATAAAAACATAAACATCAATAGTAACTCTTGACAGTTGTAACTGTATTTCTATAATGTAAAAATGAACTCTCGATTATCTATAAAGTCAATTCTTCAACTTAAAAAAATGACACGACAACAATTTAGCACAAACATCCTTCGAAGGGGTGGTTGAGAAAGTGTCAACTTTGATTATTGTTTTATTTCTGTAATTCACGTTGTGGCACATGTACCATAAAAATGATGTCAGTGACTATAGCAAAACAAATATAGATTATAAAAGTAATTTCTTTATTTTCATCACAAAAATTCCCAAATGACATTAATACTATAACCTAAGTCAGGTGGTTATCACCTAGTCAAACATCTATCATAACAGTCATGGCCATTAATGGAAATTAATATTATGGAAGAGCCGTCTGCTTTATAAAAATATATACTGTGACTAAAGTAAGTGTCTAAAAATAATGTTTTGTTACTTTTACACACCCACAACTGACCAGCAATATACAATGAGAAGTATCTTTATTAAGATGCCCAACATAATCAGAGAGGGATTGTGATAACGCTACAACCTTCGCAGTAGTAGGTAAGACAAAGTATTTGCCGAATCTCGAGAACAAGTGCTTCAGCAGTCAAATAGAGATCTATTGACATTGGGCTGCCTTTGCTGTAGAATAATTCCTAACTGGAATGAAGCCAGGTTCATACCGGGATTAACTCAGGAAAAAGACAATAAACTAGCAAGTTCCTCTGCTTTCAGTTTCCCTTATAATTTTTTTTTTCATTTAAAAACTCTCAATTCAATGAAAACCTTCATCTCATATCCAAATGAATTCTAAATTAGGATACCCTTGAAACACCATTTTCAGCGTTATACTTAAAATTTATTACTCTGGGTGTGTATATAAAATTTTTACTCAAGCTGTCAATGTGGAGGTTCGCAACTTAGAAATGTGTTTTGTAGAACATCTCGCAGATCCATCGATGTACCATTATCGTATAGGCATTTGTGTAATTGAGGTACCCAGTACAAAGAGGGAAGATCAGTTTCTTCATCATTGGTCAACAATCCCGAAGGAGAACAAAACATATTTATGGTTCTGTAATTCTCCTCTTTAGACAGACTAGTAGCTGTGTAGGTTAGATTGCCAGGGAAATACCAAAGCCCAATTCTTTAACAATTGATGTTAAGCACGGACCATTTGATTTTGAGGGGGAGCCGGGAATTTTTTTTCCCATATACACTATGCTAGAAAATCTTGTTGAGCCAGGTTTTTTTTCTGGTCCGAGAATTTTTTGGCAAAGATCGGGGCCAGAATTTTTTTTTCTAAAAAATACCAGCCCCTTTCCCTGAAAATCAAATAGTCCATGCCTTTTGGTTTAAAAAAAAGGATCTGTCGGAGCGACTACATATTTTCCGTTAATGTAAGACAAGTATTTGGCACCATCAGCATTTTTGAAAATGGATTGTGCTTCAATTTCCCATTGACCCTCGTAGTTGAATAATTCGTCTAAAATAGTTATCAAAAATACAATAAAGCAACAAAAAAAATACCTAGGATCAAAAGGAGAAAAAATAGTAGTAGAGTTCAAAAGACAACATAATGTGATTTGGAAAAAAAATGAATCTTCGGGGAAAAGAGATGAGAATATTTGTAAATAAATGACATAAATACACATTAAAAAGCACAAAATATTCCAGAAGCAGTACTTTTATTTGTGATTTTGGTAAAATTTTAGAGCATGGCAGATGTAACATACCAACAAGAAATATCTTAATCACGGACAATCACTTGGGGAAAACAATAAAGTCTGTTAGTCACGTTTGAGTTTGAAACTTCTGAATTTAAAAAAAAATGTGCCTGGAAGTTACATTTATCAACGAAAATATATGACGATTTAAACGTCAATTTCATCGTCATTATCCTAAAACGGTCTGTTTCGGTAGGAAACGTTTCCTAAATTTATTTCATCCTAAATGCTGAGACTTGCAGACCCTTTTACAGCTAAAACGACAAGAGATGGACCCAAAATGAGGACGTCAGGAGAAAATATTCATATATTTTTTTTTTTTAATAGAGAAGATAATCAGAAAAGTTTAGCACCCTATTCCATATGAATGTCTCCCGACATCACGTCGAAATTCTCAAAAGCTTTGTAATGAACAGATGAATGAAGATTAAAATTCAATACTTTAATTGCGCAAAATAATACTTAAATGACTAGATATTACCTCTGAGACATGCTGTCCGTTAACTAATTCATCGAATCGGGTTCTGCAACTTACAAGTTCGCCTAAAAGTAACATTACGGGAAAGTTCGCATAGCAATGCATATTCTCTCTGTGCCTTCAACATGTACACGTTTTCCGTATTCATTTATTGCGTTAATATGTTGTCTCGTGTAAATAGATCTAAAATGGCATTTAAGAAATATATTGATTTATGTGAAAAGTATGATATATGTAGAATAATTAAAATCCAAAAGAACCTTAAGTTAATTGTTACCGGGTAAACTTTTATACAATACTGTTGTTGTGATTATTGTTATACGAGGAATTCAATTTGAAAGCATTTACAAATAAAGAAGAATTGCTAAATTGTTTATTCGTAAAAGTTCATCAGTTATAATAATTTTTGTAGACAGTTTATAGTTTTAATCGTAAGTTCTTTCCCTCATGAATAGGGTATTGAAATACTAAAGTACTGTAATTGATGCATCCAATAGGTGAGGCCCGTCATGGGTTTCTTGATTACCTGATTATCAAAGCATTTTTTTAATAAGTATTTGATTACGAGGGCATTTATTTAATGATTATTTGATTATTAGCTTGCGTTTTTATATACTTTTTGATTACCAAGCCAAAAATTTATTGATTACCAAGGTAAAAATTTAATGATTATTTGATTACCAAGGCAAAAATTTAATGATTATTTGATTTCTAGGAGCCCCCCCCCCCCCAATGAGGACCCTCACAGGTGTTACAACCAAATTTTTGTGACAAAATAAGCATTTAATAAAATTGATACTTTTATCACGTTCCTAAACGACAACACGTAACTCATGGAATACTTGATATCCTGATTGGGCACTTTTATACAGTCAATCTAAAATAAAGTAAAAAACCGAAATACCAAACAGTGTAGACAATAATACTAAGTAGTATAAACAATGTAATATGTGTCTATCCTCACTTGAGGATTTTGGGATAAACATTCGTAAGGAAAGGAAGGAGAAATGAGAAAATGAGACATATAAACAATACACAAATAAATAGAAAAGTTGGTACTTCAATTATTATGCACATAAGAATATATATTTTGATAGACAAGAACTTTACTAGGTATACAATGAAAGAAGCAAAGGAATATATATAAACGAACGATAAAGAAATCAAAATATTAATTATACTGCATACGTTTTGCAATGATTTAGAGATTAAAACACCAGGAGAATGTGTAAATGAGTTTTAGGACTCTATTCAAACCACCGCAAAGAAGAACCAAGACACCAAGATTATGTCTTCGACAAACTTAACAATTCAACATTAAAGCGGAGAAGCTCAATGTATTAATAAAAGAAACTCTGGAGAATGAGAAAATTAGTTCATCTCGAAATGCTACTTATACCCGAACTAGAATATCTAAGGACGAGATAATCACAAATCACACTTCTGTGTTATCATCCTTCAGTATTTAAGTGGATGAAGATAACAGTTATCTCCATTACATTTACTGGGTACCATAGCCTCACAAGAATCCGTACAATCAGATTCATTGCAGGATCTGCTAGATGCACTACTAAGCCCCTATCCAAACTCCTTACCACTCTATTGACTGCAGTTTGAGATGGTCTGAAAAGCTACTCAGAAAAAAGCTTATCCTACGAGCGTCGTGAATCAGATGTGGATTCATAAAAACTCCGGAGATCTCTTTGAACAACTCTCCTCAAACAGTCTCGCGTAGTGCAATAGCATTCAAACGTTTGATTTTTCTGCCCTTTATACAACCCTTCCACATAATAAACTTTAAACAGTAATTCCCGATTACAGATCAATTTTTCTGTACCAAAAACAGAGAATGCAGCTATTCTTATTTGGATATAGGAAAAGATAAAACATATTTTGTTAGGAACTATACTTAGTCATACAAGAAATACAGTGAAAATGAGTTTTTGATCGACAACATTTTTTGATGAATTTGGAGGCTGCGTTTTTCAACAAACAATATGGATTCCTATGGGACCGAATTGTGAGCCACTTTTAACTGATCTTTTCCATAATTCGTATTAAGCAAAGTTTTACAAAGGCTAATAGAACAGAAACAAAAACAACTGCAACAGACTTTTAATTTCTGCATACGTTAACTTAATAAGGAAGAGACAATCGATACATCCCGTTCTGTTTCGCACCTCAATCTTTTGTTATACATTGGCTTACATGGACGTCTGAAATCTAGGTTATATGACAAATGTGATTATTATGACTTCCCAATTGTGAACTTTCCCTTCCTCAGCAACAAAATACCTACCTCCCCAGCATATGGAGTGTATATATCACAATTAATTTGTTACTCTAGAGTTTGTAGTTCATACAGTGACTTTGTGGAAAGAGCAAAAGCACTGTCACAAAAATTGCTGAGTCAGGGCTATGTTCAGCCGTTGTTACTTTCGTCCCTTCAGAAATTCTATGGCCGTCACCACGACATCATAGATAGATATGTAATGACGTGTCACAAATGAAAATTGACATTTTCAGCTAGATTCACATCTTCCCGGATTTGACATTACCGATTCTGACTTTACATTCGGATGGTATACTAAATAACCACACTCGGGAAATAGTATCACCCTCGACTAACATCTCGGGTGATATACTTCCTTCGCGTGGTAATTTAGTATACCATCCTCAATTGCAGGCAGTATGTGTATAATAACATGCCAAGAGGAACGTTTAACAGATATTTACAAGGCATGTTTTTTTCAGCATTGCTTTTCCCAGTTTTCTAGCCTTAACACAGGCCAACTTTCCTGGACGAATTCCGAGATGTGGAAATGATACAAATTACTGTCATCCACGGAGTTTACATATTAACAGATTGCAATAAAAGATGAAAACATAAAATACAGAGATGAGAACTCTCCGGAAGTCCCAGCAAAAAGGTAACCAGTTAGGACAATCTGATATTCTTAAATGTTCAGTTGTAAGAGGCCAGAAGAAAAAAAAAATCTCCGTATCCCTTCATGTGTTTACATCATCAAAGTCGGTGAATAAAGAGTTTGTCCTATTTCAAAAGGCCTATAACATTAGTCAAACAGCGGCACGATATTTAAACTAAAATTTGGACGGTACGACGTGTAAAATTCAAGTCCTTGTTTTTTGTTTTTTATTTATGCAGCCCATCCATTGCTTTGTTTGATATTGTTTTGCATTTGTTGTGTTATGATTTTTGTGTCAATCTTTACTTTTCACTTGTCACGATATGACAATGGGAGTTAAACATACAAGGTACAAAATTTAACCTAATTTAACGAGTGATTATAACTCCAATCAAAAAAGTTGCTTGACACGCAAAACAAACATAAATTTTACTTTATGATACTTACATTACCCTATCATTGCATGTTAAATGTATATAAAATTAAAATGTAATTACTAAGATTGACACTTAGATTAACTAAGTCTTGTAGTAATCACCTTTTTTAGGAATCAAACTGTATCTCAGATGTTACATTTCGTGAAATAGTAGGAAGCTAAGTTTTGAAATTATTTGATTCAATTGTAGGTTACAAAAGAAAACACGTCATACCAGTCTTAGGGGACAACCATTTGATTTTGGGGGTGGGGGTGGGGGGGGGGGCTCGGGCGATTCTGTAAATAAATAATTTAATCTGGGTGAGAGTAAAGTAAATATTTTAATCTTACTTGTCATGAAAATAAATAATTTAATATTGATTTGAAGATTGTTTTTTTTTATTTTTTTTTATTTTTTTTATTTTTTTTTTAGTTCAAATGTGAATAAATAATTTGATGTGACATTTGGTGAAATAAATAATTTATTCGAATTTTTCATTAAAATAAATAATTTTTCTAGGCAAAATCGCCAAAGCCTCCCCCTGAAAATCAAATTATCTTACTTACCTATGTATTGGTATTTCTTAAGCACACTTTGGTATGCATACTTTATTATTCTGCCTGTACATGTAACAACTGCGTCAGTCTGAATGATTAAGTTTGGTTCAATATACATGTACGTGTAGTTTTAGAAATGTATGTAATGGTGCTATATAAAGTGTTTACGTAAAGGTGTGATTATTTTCCATAGTTATAAAATACAAAAAATCCCATACTAAATAACTTCCTTTTAAAATTATTTCAATTTCTAATAACAAAGTTTTTAATAAAAAAAAATACCTCATTTACTGTATATATATTTTGTTTCCTAAAGGTAATTTCGACAATTTCGTCTTTTAAATGCAGATAAAATTAAAAGTTTATGAAGACCAACAACCGAAAGATGTATAAAAGCTTATACACAAAAATTAACTAAAATTAATGGACGAAATAAAAGAAAATGTGTCCATGGAACACGGATGCCCCCGCCATACAGCAATCTCGGCAAACAGGAAGCAGATGAGCGACAGATTTGAAAAGGGGAGACACGGTACAACTCAACACACAAAAGCTTCAGATGAAATATAAAATCATTCCTGCATACACAAGCTGAGAAATCCTTGACGAAAATTTCGGACGTACGAACGGACGGACGGACGGACGTTCGAGTAGGGTAAGGATAATTGAACATAAAAGAACTTACACTTTGGCAACAGTAACCTTTTTGTTAAAGTAAGTTTTTACGTCATATAACGTAATATAAAGCATCAAGAAGAACATTTAACTGATATTTACCGGCATGTTTCCCTGGTGATAGCCTTCCCCAGTTCCAAGTCGTCTTGCCAGTAAGAATCCTGAGATTATGCCGTAAGAATATATATACGTGCCAATGACTGCCATCCACGGGGATGTACATATTGACAGACTGCAATAACAAAATGAAAACAGTAACAAGAAATCTCCGGACCCCCCCAAAAAACGAAATATAGAACAATCCCCATTTTTTTAAAACTAATGCCGTTAATTGTTGTTGTTATGAAGGTGAAGGAGGGAAAACAATAAAAAAAAATCCCTTTATCACTTCCTGTGTTCGTCGTGGAACTCTATGAATAAAAATTTATCATTTCAAAGGGCCTTGCAACAGTATTAGATAACTCAATTTTCATTCCATTTTCTATTAATATAAGAAAGATAACAGGAAACACCTGCAATGGCCGTAAACCACAATCACATGCCACAATCCACCAGGGAACCGCACGAGAAAAACAATAAAATGACAAAAGACAAACATGGACAACGATAGGAACTCGGGATAGCCGGACTTGGTACCGGCACTAGCAAGAGCTAGCGGTAGGGTTAAACCGGTTTATGGGTACCCAAACCTCCCCTTTCTCTATCCCGTTTCCCTATGGTATAATAAAACATACAAATAAAACCCAATACAGGTAGACTACTAACTCCAAGACCACAATCTTGAGAAGGAAAGAAAAAGACAAAACGTAATTTAGAAAGATGGGTCGAGGAGTGCTCGCCGCTAAACTGCCGGCTAGCTCAAGGAGCTTAGTCTGCTGGTAAAACACTGTCGCACTACGGAATAAATGCTTGTATTTGTGCTTTTATCTAAAGTTTGAAAGATACGACGTGTTAAATATTTAAGTAAAGAATATCCACCTGTTAATTTGTCCAAATTCAACTTCCTTTTTTTCATTATGCAGTCCATCTATTGTAATAGTATTTATTTGTTATTGTTTACACTTGTTATGTTATGAATTCCTAATGACTTAATTCTTATGACAAATGGCGTAAAACATGCAAGGTACAAAATTTAACCTAGTTTTACGAGTGATTAACTCCAGTGAAAAATTTGCTTAACACGCAAAACAAATATAAATTTTACCTTATAAAACTTACACCGCCCTATCATTTCATGTAAAATGAAATCGAATGCTGAAAATCAGTGGTAAAACACTAAGACTGACACTTAAACTATAGTCACCACATGTATTATGAAACTAAATTGTATCTCAGATATTACATTACATTTCGTTAAAAACAACGTTGTTTTTTTTCGTAATTTAAACACATCAGTATTTAATCCATTTGGCACTCGCGGCAAAACAGGTTTATCCTGTTACTTTGTTTCTCCTTTTCTTTTGTATACTTTTTGAATTTTGGTTTAATTTGCCAAATTATTCTGCCTGTTGTTTACAAAACAGAGTGAGTAATTTCCATGGTTAAAATTAACAATGAAAGGATATGAAGTAAATGCACATATAAATCAAAGCTCCGATGGAGCTGAATCTCGAAGCCCTGAAAATCTACACGTGGCAAAACTTCGTAGTCATCCAAAGAACTGCTGCATACGTCTGCATGAATTAAGTTATTCCGTAATACGTGAAAATCGGATTGTGTGATTTCCGCATGCCGATTTCATTTTTCATAAATATATGACATATATGCAATACACTGTCTTAGGTAAACAAATGTTATTTTCATCTTTGACAAATAACTGCGCGACAGACTCGTTGATCCGAGACGCAATATTAAAAAAAAAACGAGTAATTTGATAAACATGCATATTGTTTTCAATTTAATAAAACAACACCGTATTCAACTCAAGAAAATGAAGAAATATAACTTAAAAACATAATGTATACGATTTTGAAAGAAACTTGCGCACTATATTTTATCGGAAGCACGAAGATCATCTTTTAGTGCTGTTAATAGGCTTGAAGCCTCACGTGATTTTTTCTTGTCATATTAACATCTCTCCAGCCATTTCATGGCTTCGAGATAAAAAGTCAGATTAAAATCAAGCACTGGAACAGCGCTTAGAATTATTGTTGATCTCCATCTTGAAGTCTTGCTGGGGTCTTCAACAATGAGCTTTGCTCATAACTAATACCGTAGTAGAGCGGCGAATTAAACAAAAGTCGCTTATTTAAGAAAATTAAATGACCCAAATACCCTATTCGATTTCTCAGTCGTTTTGGTTAGCTTGATTATTATATTTTTGAAATATGTCCGTCGTAAAAATGAAATGTGGTAGAAACACTGTGATAACTGCAATTTTTTTTTTGAATGACAGGACCCTAAACGGAATGTCGATACCCCAACTAATCTTTTGGGCTTGTTACCTAATAAACGAAAACTTAACTACAAATCGCATTATTACATGAAAAAGAGATAATTGCTGAAACATTTTTCACGCTATAGGTCATTCTTCAAATTTGCGTTCTGTTTTTATAGAAGATTAGAAAATACCCATAAAATCAACCCAAAATTCAGCGTTTTTCTCGAATTTAACACAAAATTAACAATTACAATATGCAGTCATTATCTTAAGTCAAACTGTACGCCCTATTTAACAAGTTCGATGGTAATTTTGTGTCAAAGCACTAACCAATTATGTTTAAAATGCATTTAAATTGTTAAAAATTAGAATATGCAATCCGTAAATATTTCGTACTTAGGCCGTCAATCAGTGTATTATTAAATTAAACGATCAAATTCATTCAGTTGATTAACGATTTCTTAGTTTCTAAGCATACCCCTTGTTAATTTTGTTGCTTTATGTTTAAAATTATTGATACATAATGTATTCAAGGCAAATCGTACTTTTTTTTTCGGATATATTTACGATTTAATGTAAGGGTGTGTTTGATTTGTATTGAGAAAGGTGCGTGTGATTAGTATTGCCAGTAGTTCGTAAAACTGAAAAGCTCCCGCGGTCTAAACAAGTATATATTAAGCGCAGTCTGACAGACACATGTGAATAATGAAGCTAAGGTCGTTTTTACATTGTACGTTGACAAATATTTGCGATTGTTTATTTTATTTCATGTTGTTTTGCGTTTTTCTCCAATACTTGTTTTTTCGGTTCTGTTCTTTTTCTTGTTTTTTACTTCTTTTTTTTGAGGGGGGGGGGGTGATATTGCTTTCTTTTTTTTTTTCGTTTTGTTTTGTTTGGTTTTATTTCTTTGTTTTTTTTCTTTTGTTTGTTTATTTGTTTTGTTTGGCTTTTATCCTTTTTTATGTGTTTTGTTTGTTATGTTTTATTTTTGTTTGTTTTGGTTCTGGTTCCTTTTCCGGGAAGTTTTTACAATTACATCAGAGGTATTGCCAATACAACATACAGGCAACAGATATGGTATGATTTTTTACGCTTTTCGGATCCATGCATTGTTAGTAAAATGTTCGAGTCAAATTATAAACTCTGTTCTTCTTGTATATGCAAAAAGTGTTTTTTTTTTAATATTTTTAAACTAGATAGCTACATCTTATAAGGTTGTTTAGGAAATGTTTGAGATGCTATATAATTCAAGAATATCGCTTGCAAAATTAAATGACCCGTCATTCTAAACCACGGAAAAGCTAGTCAACCATGATTTCGACAAACAAACGTTTGTGTGTTTTGTGGGCATGTGGTGTCTTTGGTCTTCCGTCTTTTAGTGTTGTTGCTTTTGCCTTGTCTCTGGACTTTGATTTGTGTATTCTACTGCCGTTGTTTTTCGATTGAATATTAATTAAAACTCAAATGTATGGACCAGATAAAACCTGATTGATTGCATATGACTGTGGTTTGCAAATCTGCAGCAGACGACAAATTTAAAACAGCTTCAGAAAAATGGCAAATGAACGTAATAACAAAATTACTAAAAAGAATTTTCAAGAGTCGAAGTCTAAAGGAAACAAAAATGCAAAAACAAAAACAAAAAAACAAAAACAAAAAACAAATTAGGTGCAAAACAACAGAAAACTGTGCTTTTTGTATGTCCTCATTCATTTTTAAAAACATTTCAGCAAAATTATGCTTGCAATGAACAAAGGTTCTAAATGTTGTACGGATTTCAGCTTGGTCAAAATATTAGAAAAAGTTAAGTTTGGTTCTGTGGGTGGTTATATCTACAATAACTATCCATTCAGTGCAAACAAATAAAAGAGATGATATAAAGAACATATAACCCATCCATTTGTAACTCCATAGTCAACTAAGGACAATGTTTTGCACGACACAAACCTTTGATGAAACTAATACTTGCAAAACATATAATAATGACGATCTTATGACGACTGATGTTGATGATAAAACTAATGGGTACTTATCGAGAAGATATTAAAGATCAGGGATAACTTTCATGAGTAAGAAATTCCTTCTTTTTACGAGTAAAACGTGTGTAAAATGCATAGAACTTCTCACACTAGGGGAAGACATCCCAAGTCTTCTGTAAAATACAATTGTCTTTCATGGAAAAGGCCATTCACGGAAGAATACAGCGACTTCGCTAAGCAGTTAGTAATATGAACAACATGTTATTTGAAATAAAATGTACATTAATGTAATAATACGTATGTTATTGTATATCTGTATTCAATATTTGCAATGTTTTATAAGAGGGCCTCCGTGAAAATTAGACAAGTTCAAAGTGAGTCATGCACTCTCTCAAAATAAAACATTTTTTACTTAGTTCCTTGCTAAGCGAAATATTGTGTGAGTGCAATCACCATCTGTGTACGAACATAGCGAATATCTGTCGATTTTTGTTTCAAATCAACCAGTCAATCCTTTTGTAGCTTTTGAAAAGGGGGGGGTCTGCATTCACTATTTTAAAATAAGAATTAAAATAAAGATTAAGTAATCGTAAGTTGCAAGAAATAAATAAAACAGAGTCATTGCTCTTTGTTCAGGGTCCGACTCCGACCTGCCGTTGGGTGTGGGGTTTTCTCACCGTTCATTGAAGATCTTATGGTGGCTTTGAGTTGTTGTTACTCCCCTTTGGGTCGTTGTCTCTTTGACAAATTCCCCGTTTCCCTTCTTTTTTCATATTTATATTTTTAAAATTTTAATTCATATTCTTTGCGCGTTTTTTATAAATCCGACTTGCAACATGCCAGGTTACATGTTATACGTGCTAACACAGGTCGATTTGCGAAATTTAGCGCTTACTTAATATTGTTTTCGATTTTTTTTATCAAATTTTACTCATTTTTAAGAATATCACAACCAGGAAAAAAAATCTTGAAATGTTTTAAGCTTAAACATAGCTCTTTATTATAACATCCAATGAACGTCAATTTGCGTTATAAGTGACGTCACAAATCATGACAACACGTTTATTTACATTCAAATTTGCTAAGTAATAAAATAAATTTCTATTGTATAAATTTTTGTGCCGTGAAATGCTGAAAATCATAATAATAATATCATTTTTTTAATTTTTTACTGATTGACCTTTGACCCCTCATTTATCCCCCCTTTTACCACATTTGAATTTTACGACAAACATTTTTGAAATGTACACGACCTAATCTTTCCAAAAAGGTATAGATATATCGAATAGGGTATGTGGGTCATTTAAATTTTAAAATTTCTGGTCTCTGGCCTCTACTACCGTAGTAACTTCAACTCAACTTGGAAAGAATTCATTAATAATTGTCGAACATATAACATCTATGCTTTTTAAGTCACGGATGCGGGACCGTTATATCGGGATCTTTGCTAATGAACATAAAAACTCAACTGGCAAATAACAGTTGTCCGTTGTCTGGCAAAAAGACTCATAGAAAACACTCAAAACATATAAACAACCACAGGGCATCTATCAAGTCAGATGCGAGAAAACCTGGCAAAATAAAACAGTGAGATACAGGCACTTTTAACAGAATGTTTTAAAAAATTTTCAATTTCTTATTTCAAAGTTCTTATTGAGTTTGAAAGATATTCAGTGAAATCATAGCATGACGGTCTCTTTCAAGATATTTTAACACGTCCAAGAAAACCCAATAACTATTAGTAAGTTCATATCAAAGTTTGCACGATAAAAGAAATGCAATATAACTTTTTTCTTACTTTTCTTCAGTGTTTATTTACTATTTGAAAGGAGCTATAAACTGACGATTTTATTGTATCTTAACTACGACTGTTTCTTTTGTATCTTTTACAACATATGTTTGATCTAAAATGAAAACAAAAACTACTCTGATATACCGACCGAAAATAACAACAAACGGCAAAGAATTGGAAAAAGAAAAATTGTAAATAAGTACATCTTGTAAAGAAGTGGAGTTCTTGAAATTAATGAGATTTTTAACACAAAAAGATTAAGAAAATAGTTATTTTGTCTCAAGGATGTTTTAGTGAAATAAATGTTCCCATGTTAAAAAAACTCTTTGTATTGTAAAACAAAGAGAGTCATTCAACGTCTTTGCATCATACAAATAACATGGGCTTGAAATAGGTCGTCTTAAAAATCCCGTTCATTTTAATGGTATGCAATAACTGACCATATTGTGAGATATTTTTTATTGATGTGTAATGTTACTTGTCTTTATTTGATATGGGGAGCAGGGCTATATTTAAGTGACTTTTGCTCACAGTTAAACATATTTTTATATTTCAGATGATTTTGTGATTGATCTGAAGTAAAAGAAATACATTTCAACGAAATTCTCTTGAAAGAATAACAAGAAGAAAGCTGTAAATGTGACAGCAAACTGGGTTTTTCTTAAACATGGACAGTATATCTTACACATATGGGTTGACCCTGAACATTTTAAATTTACTAATTTTCATTACTTTTCAACCAAAGTGGCCTATTTCTGAAAGTTCAGCAACTTGGATTTTAATAGAACCTTTATTGAAAACTATTTAACCCATTAGGGCTATAGCAAAGACATTTAAACAATACATTTAAACAATGATAACAAATATGAACAAATAAAACAATAAAGAAAAAGTAAGACAGTATTATTCTGATACTAAAACAGTATGAGGGTCATCTTTCCTCAGTTCTAATGACTGCTGTATATAAGATACCACTGTTTTATTATCATCGGGTGTTGACGGATTAAGAATAAGAACAAGTTAATCAAAAAGGAAAATAAGGAAGTATTGTGCACACCTCTGATACAGGTACAAATGATCTGCATTACAAGATCTTTTTGTCTATTAAAATGTAGGAGATTTGTTTTGGACAGATGGGGTACCCTTTTTGTAAATATTTGATAAAAAAATGACTTAAGTTCAACAACAGGTGATTTTTCATTAATGATCAAAAATAAAAATCAAAGTACCATGCACATCTTTGATATTTAAAAAAACAACTGATTTGCATGATAATAACTTTCTGTCTTGAAAACTGTAAAAGATTTCCTATGGACAAATGGGGTACCCTGTTGGTAGACATTTGACGTAGAATGACGAAGTTCAACAACTGATGTTTTTACATAAATTATCAAAAATCAAAACCAAAGTACCATGCACACCTTTGATACATGTACAAAGGATCTGCGAAATAGAAAGGAAAGCTGTCTAAAATACTGTAGGAGATTTGCTCCGGGCAAAGGGGGCACCCTATTGTTGAAAATTTGACGTAAAAATGACTAAGCTCAACAACTTATATTTTTGACATTAATCATCAAAAATCAAAGTACTTTGCACACCTTTAATATATGTACAACTGATCCGCAAAATAAAAAACCTCTTATGTCTTATACTGTAGGAGATTTGCTCTGGACAAAGGGGGTACCCTTTTGTTAAAATTTGGCGTAAAAATAACTAAGTTCAACAACTGATTTTTTTTTTACATTAGTCATCAAAAATCAAAATCAAAGTACCATGAATACCTTAGATATATGTACAATTGATCTGCAAAATAAAACTTCCTGTGTCTTATACTGTAGGAGATTTGCTCCGGACAAAGGGGGTACCTTATTGTTAAAAAAAAAGTTCAACAACTGATTTTTCGACATTAACTATCAAAAATCAAAATCAAAGTACCATGCACACATTTGATATATGTACAAATACCCTTCCGCCCGCCCACCCACCGACCGCCATTTTCACCATTTTAATAACGGGATTTTTCCGATGGAAAACCCGGATAAAAATGATTCGTTAAAATTAGAAAACATAAGTTTCATAACACTTTACAAATTAAATACCAATCATACAATTATAATAAAGCAATAAGCAACAAATAAGAGCATTTCATTGATGTGATCACAATATCATGCTATAAATGGTGTGCAAATGTCGAAAACGGCCATTGAAATATATTATTTTTACGTGATTTGAAGTACAATTCACTGAACAGCGATAAAGATGAATACGTAAAAAGTTCGGGTTTATAATGCATGCCTGCTTAAAGAAAAACCCAAAATTCAGGTGTAAAACAACAAGTGCACTTTCAATATCCATTTTACCATCTAAAGCCTCAACAAAATTACGTTTTTATAGATTTGGGTCATAAAATTGTTTTTTGATAATATATGACGCCGCACATACATTTGTATGGGCCAATATCATACCAATACAAGAAAGTCATACTGTTATTATTTATCTCTTGTTTTAATATAAAAGGGTCAGTTTTCATGAACAAAAAAACGGACATTCAGTAAAATTCAAGCCATATCGATCTTGGCACCTACTATTTTTGCAAACAAAGTATGGGGTTATTATGCAAAATCATTTTTTACGGCACACTAGGGCATCAAAATCTTTTTTTTTTTAAATCCATGTCCATCTCTGCTATGAAAATGTTTTTTGTCTTAACATTATTTTTTTTATATGAGATTAGAATTTTAGATTTTTAGATCTTTTCACATTCAACAATTCTTACATGAAATACGCCGTTCCAGGAAGGTTGGTGTTTGTTAAAGCCATAATAACTTAATATCACATTTCCGTTTCAGTATCATCTGAATTTGAAGTTTCTGACCGAACATAGTCTTTTATATTTGAGTAATTACACAAAATTGTCACACTAATACCTTTAGATGATGTCAGGATTGTTGCCGCATACTGTATTATAACCTTCAGTTGAAAATCCTTTATAGTAATATGAGATGGAATGATGGTAACAAGAAACGTTGCCAGCATCAATAAAAACAAGATTCCATTTGCAGTCAAGTCGACAACGGTTTTTGAGTCATGGTTAATCCGTCGTTGTACTTTTTGATAATGTTTGTATGAAGACATGCACATTAGAAGTAATATAGCAACAAAACATAAGATCTTCGGAATTTCAACTATCCATATTGAAGGCAGATTAACATGGCCATGCCAACAACTTATCGGGTAATTCATAATTAAGGTCATTGCCCATATCAGTGGCGGAACTAACGGTGTTCCCCATCCGATAATGATATATGCCAAATACCCGGATATAACTAAAAATCCAGATCTAGCTGACATATGAATGAAGTGACAATCCAGAACAATCCACAGAAGAATAACAGTCTCCGAATACTGATTAATGGTGATCAAAACTTCACAAAATATCGGTTTGTGGAGTAAACCAAGGGATAAATTGCTGACTGAGGACAAAACGGAAATCTTCAGTATTAATTTCAAAGTCATATCCAATGTAACTGCACCAAACAAATGCTTGTGTAATTTCACTCGGAGAATATCGTTAATAAATTTCGGAAGTACAAATTTGTAAAGAATTATAGAAATAAGTATCGCTAAAAGAGAAAGTAGAACAAAAACTATGCCTAAAATACTTGTCGTTCGTATGACATTTGTGATTTGTGTTACATAATCTGTTCCAAACACTGGCGGAATAGTTGTTGGAGATTTTAAACAGGAATCATAATTAGTTTTCTCAATAACAACAAAGCTTTCATTAAAGTGATGCCATATTCCATCTCCGTTACACTTTCTGTATACTAGCATTTCTTCATCTAAACCTGGTAAATTCGGACAATGCTGTGCAACCATTGTACCTGCTGGTGTTTCCGGCCAGCATATTATCCCATCATGCACTGCGCCACAATATGGTGTTGCCCTTTTATTGTTACCTTTTGGCATTGACAATTTACTTGAACAATCAAATGACCCCAAAATAACGGTATTGTTAGTCATTGTTTTACCTGTAAGAGGAAGAAAGGATTTATTCAAATCAAAAGATATTGAAAATAATATAAGTTTAAGAACATTGTACATTGTAATTTTGTAGTATGCCACAAAAAAAAAATAACTTGCACTTGATCACATGATTCCATCCCTTTGTTTTGTTTGTCAAATAACTAAACACCGAAGTTACTATGAATTTAGGTTCTGCATATGCGCATTTCGACAGCTTATGTCTCTTCAGTGCATATCAAATCTGAACGGTTGGACGACCATAAACTCAAAGATGTTTAAAAAAACTGATAGAGAACAAATAACCAATATGATCTAAATGTAAAGCCAAAATTAGCTAAGGATAGAGCTTTGCACGAGGTATATATATTCAAAATGACTAAAGACATTTTTTGCTTCATCGCAACAGTGAACATTTTATCGTATCAACAAACATAGACATAGAGACATAAAATAACGCAATGGGTAACTCAAAAGACACAGACCAAGAGTCGTCGAACAATACGAAGACAAAATAACGTAATCTGTGTATATAAATGGAGATAATAACAAAATTACCGAACTTAATTGTGAACAGCCAAATTCCAAAAAGACAAAGCAGGTGCAGAACCACAGGAAAATTGTCAATCGCAATGGTCCTGACTTGATACAGGCATTTCAAACGAAAGGTGGGTTGATCCGGTTTAAGGCGGGCCAAACCTCCCCTTCATTTGTGGTAGTCTCCGGTAGCAATTTAATTGAGTCGCAGTGTTCATCCCATTCTAAAAAATGAATCTTGAATCCCAGTTCGGACCGAAACTTTTAATTTTCCATGCGACAGAATTTTTTGAAGCCTTGATTAATAAGGCGGTCACGGAGATAACCATTCCTAATGAGAAAGTCTGCATAATTGGTTCAAGCACTGGCGTAACGAATTACCTGTGAAAAACACACTATTATAAGAAAGAGAATTTGGAATAATACTGTCCATGTTAAGAAAATTGATAATTTTAAAATTAAAGACGTCCCTTTTGAAGTGAATTTTAGTACTGAGATGACCATTTTCGTCAAATTCAAGATGCAAGACCAAAGATATGTAGATATAGCGATTTCTGTTGTTTCCTTTATCTCTAAGTATTGGGGATATATTGATGTGATCCATTTAGCAAAAAATTTCTTTTTAATGGAAAGAAAATCATTAATGTATCTTTAAGTTAGATTGAAGGATCTAGCATCTTAAATTCTATGAGCTTTTAAAGAGTCCCTTTCGAAATTCAGTCTCTTAAGAACAAGTCCGCGATCGAGTAGAGGAGCACAATTCGTGCCCATTGGTATACCAATTAATAGACATAAAGGGTGCATTTTGTATTCTGATCATGTTCATTATTGCCTATAATCGTGAACAGGATAAAAAAGGCCAAAACGGAATATCTTAATCATGTTATGCTTAGTAATGTTTTGATCAGACTTCAGTCCGGCTGTCCCGAGTTCCTATCGTTATTTACGTTTGTCTTCTGTATTTTTATTGTGGGTTTTTTTCTTGCAGTTCCTTTTTACTTTGTGGCATGTGGCTATATTTTTCGGCCATTGTAGGTGTTTCCTGTTATCTTTTTTATTCTATTTTTCAATATGTTATTGTTCTTGCGGAATTATATCAGTTAGCGTTCGAATCGGCGGCATTAACATATTGGTATGCTTAAATTTTGTTTTAATCGTGATCTTTGATAAATATATATAAAAAATCTTTTAACAATTATACATCTTTAATTTAATACCTGAATAAAAATAATCGTACACCGCTTCAGCCTTTTCGAAATCATGCGAAAAAAAATCTTAAGAAAGATAAATAATATAATAGTATAAACTTACGTATTCAATGAAGTTCTCTTAAAAGCCAAACACTAAATTAAAAGAATCGATCTTATTCCAATGTTATATAAGCACTTCCATGTGATAAGACAATAAAAATATAACTCATTTTGGCATGTAATCTATCAGCTCATTAGAACATCAAAACGATGTGTCATTTTTCAATTAAACTTCCTGAAAGTGCACTTAAACATATCCCTTCAGCAGCATAATGATGTAGTACAAGGTACTTCTATCTCAAATGTTAGAACATTACTGATGATAACATTGTCCGTCACGTAAAGTATTCATCTATTGATAACAGATAATTAACCCTGACTGTTAATTCTTCAAATAAAATAACAGGTGTAGGTAGCACAAATATTGACAGATGCCATTATTTCAAAACCAGAAAAAAAAAAGAATTGCAAAATAATAGAAAATTGAGATACGAAAGTGTACTTTTTTGTCAACATATTGAAGTGTTAGTAGTTTATTAATTGAGGTAATGCTAGCAAATAACAAAATACCGAGGTTTCTGTGAATTTGGGTTCTGCATATGCGCATTTCGACAACATGTCTCATCATTGCAGATCAAATCAAAACATACTAATGTTTAAAAAATCTTTATTTTTAAAACATTTAAATATTGTTGGCACTTGACTGACCTGAGCACAAGTTATGAAATGGGGTATTTTGAAACCGAAACTAGGATAAATTTTGATTCTTCAGATGGCTTGCTTTCATAAAACCCGTACTTTTCCCATTTAAGGGGGTTGACCTGGAAAAGCCTAAAATTTTCCACTCGTTTAATTTTTTTTTAATATTTCCAGTATTGAAACTACACATGTTCATGTCAACTTTAAGCAATTTTCAACAATTTTTACCGTCCCGTTTTTTGTCTAGAGGTCACCAAAGATACCCCGTTTCCTAATATTTTTTGGGCCGTTTAGGACTTGTTTGTTGTGTATAAAATTGGCGCTAATTAAATTTGTATTTGATTTAAAATTATTTCAAATGCAAAATTTTGTAGTTTAGACACGTGGGAAAGTAAGCATCAATAATGATAGTAAATTTAACAAGTTTGAACTGAAGTACATGGGTGTTTTGAACAGTATAGGTTAAATTTTTTACTCTATTTTAATCACTATTAAACGCTTCTTGTAAAATATGATGTCGTTTAATTTTCACCAAAAACTGAGAATAGGACGAATACTAGTATATGGAAGATATATTAAAATTTTAGAAAATTCTACCGTCCCATTTTTTTCTTAATTTAGAATAAAGTAGGTAAAAATCAATAAAATTGCTGAATTTGTGCTATAAATTACCTCCCTTGGGAGAAATCCGACTTTTACATATTTTCATTATCTTTGGACAGCATTGCAAAGATGTAGAATAAAATGCAGTCATTATACAAAACTGGATGTTAGGTATTTGTTTTCATGTCAAAGTGAACATTTATTTGCTGTGTGGAAAAAAAATTTACAATTTAAAAATTTTGATCATACCTATTGCTTCGTGTAAGTAATAAAAAAGTGAAAAACGGAGTTATCTCCTCCTACCCCAGGTCTACCCCCTTAATGACTTTTTCACTCAATGTGAAGGTTCTTGTTATATTTTGCAATATCTCTCTGATATATATATGAACTAACAGGGAAAATTTATCTTCGCACTATCTTTTAATGTATTAGTTAGCTAATCCGGCTCTAGTCGAACAAAAACATTTCTTTAAATAAATGGGTAAAATGAGAAAACCTAGATTATAGTAACATTTTGAACTAAATTAACATTGCAAGCAATGATAATTGATAAACGCATTGACTTCAAAACAACCATGACGTGCCTTGTTTTGATTTGAGTAATACAAGATTAAAAGCACGTGTTTACTTAGCAAGGTCGCTTTAGAATACATAATTAGTTCATTGTGTTTTTATTCAGCAGGTAATTAAAAACAAAGAAAACAGATACTAGTAAAAATAAATAAGAACGTTTAAAAATTGGTGTTGAAATATGTTAATCTGTCCAGCAGGAAAACGTTATAGGAACATAGCACATAGCTTGGTGAATTTCAAGTACAATTGCATGGAGTTCAAAATGGTACAGAGTTTGACTTTCCTGTATTACATACAGTAAAAGTGTGACAACAGAACTGTTCAATATTGACTGTAACATAAATAGTTCCGCGATTTTAACAAGGTCGAGGTCAGAGGCCAGTAAGACCTAAGATTTGGCGTGGTAACGAGTACGGAAAGTGATTATATTAGTTGTTTTGATTTCATACTATATTTGCAAACAAGCCATGAAAGGTGAATAAATAAACGTATTCACTTGCTGGGCAGATATACACTCCAAGACGTCATTATATATGGAACTATATCTAAATACCGAAGTTACTTTGTGATTAATTTTTACATTATGCGCTTTCGTCTCTTCAGTGCAGATAAAATATAAACGTTTGGAAGAACATAAATTCAAAGATGTTAAAAAACTCATAGAGAACAAATAACCAATATGATCTAAATGTAATGCCAAAATCAGCTGAGGGCAGAGCTTTGCATGAGGGAGATAGATTTCAACAAAATTCACAAAAAATTAGATAAGGTAAGGTTCCAAATAAAATCGGCTTTCGGGTCAGCACCGAAATTCTGACTACTGGGCTGGTGAATACCCTCGGGGACTAACAGTCCACCAGCAGTGTCATCGACCCAGTGGTAACAAATTACTAAATACCGAAGTAACTGTGGATTTAATTTCTGCACATGCGCATTTCGACAACTTATGTCTCTTCAGTGAGATAACATCTAAACGTCTGGAAGACTATAAATTCAAAGATGTTTAAAAACTGATAGAGAACAAATAACCAATATAAACTTAATGTAATGATAAGACAATCAGGATCTTGTGTATCTTATTGAGCTGGAAACACAAATATTCACGCCGACCGATGGTCTCGATGAATATTGGTTAACTGGTCAGTAAAAAAGCGCACTGACCTCTGCAAACGTCCATAATTGTATAATATTGACCTATATAATAAAACAATCATGATCTTTTGTATCGTTGAATACGCTTTTTATTGACCTGGAAACATAAATATTCACCTCAGCTGGTGGCCTCGTTGAATATTGGTTTAAAGATCAATAAAAAGCGTATTCGCCTCTACTGAAGGCCATAATTTTAAATTTTTTTACTTAAAATAACATTTTAAAAATTCTTCAGATATTATTCATTTTTCCAAAATAATATTTACAATTATCACAAAACGTTTTATTTTATTTCAAACTAAATAAACCTCTAATGTAAAGTACGGGAGAACCGAACGGTCAGTCTAACGAATAATCCAAGGACAATTGCAGCATCTGAAACACCAAGAAACAAAAAGATATAGTGAGACTGGTGTTTATATCAAAAGGTTGAATGTAACTTAATTAAAGACTTTTCGTGTTTATTTCATACTCATAACAAACTTAAGAAGTAAAGAAAGCGAGACCTGAAATCAGAGACATTTATCAATATACTTCTGCTTAAATGGGTAGATATCAACGTTACTTTGTTTAAATGGCCTTTGCCAGTCTCCAAGTGTCATATCACCCAGTGGACTGACAATTAAAAGGTGTCGGCCATGAAATCATCATTTGTACGAATTTCTTATGACAAATGAAGAGAGGTAGCAATAGGACCATGCTATCAAAGAATACTTCGGTGCTCTAGCTATTTCAAAATCGAAAATGTTATCAAAAGTAAACAGTTTTCTCATATTAACATTTTGGCTTTACTTTCTTTGCTGATCTTGCTACGTTTTTGTAAGGATTTTGTCTTATGTACATTTACCCAATATCCCGTTATTTGTTTATTATTATAGAACATTTATATACTTACGTATACAACGGATTTCTTCTTTGAATAACCCACCACTAAATTTCTCCCATCTAATATTATATTAGTATTTCAACGCAATGAAAACAATTAAGCAAAATTAATTTTGGCATGTAACCTTTCGGGTAATTAGTGTGTCATCTTTCAATTACACTTCCTGAAAATGCAATGAAACGTATCCTGGCAATTTCGTAATGATGTTGTTCAAGAATCAAATGTAATAGACGATGACAAACTTGTTCAATCGGTTGGAATGCAAATTACTAACGCTGGCTGTCCATTCTTCAAAAAGAATAACAGGTCCTTTTGCAACTTCATTGACCGATAAAAAAATAAAATGATATGGAGTTAATGCACATACTGTAAACAGGTAATCAGAATAACATGTCCAAACTTAAAACACAAAATGCTAAAATTTGAACGTATGATACTGTATCCATATGATTGATTGAATATTGTTTAACGTCTACTGAGCAATATTTCAGCTATATTAAGACGAATACAAGTTTGTTAATAAATAATCACTTTGGGGTATGCAAAAGGGTCATGGGACGGGAAATTCTGACTGCCACTGGAAAAGTAGGATGAAATCGAAAGGGGCGGGGAATTTAGCCTTGTAGCCGATCACTTACGGACCACTCAAAAAGAGCTTGCTACAAGGTTTCTTTAACGTACAGGAAGCGTGGCATTTCTTCCAACACGTGGACCTGAGTTTACATCCCATCCGAAAGATGGGTTGTGTATTTATTAATCCCGCAGAACCACGGAATGGGTCATATTTCTATATCCCGGGGTTCCCTCAGGGTCAGCCACGTTTATGAGGGATCATACCCCGTAAGCCGGAGATACTATGTCCTATTTCTATACCCCGGGGTTCCCTGGGGGGGGGTATCCATATGATAAATTGTCACAAGTACCTGAATATTTATACATCTCTCGCAAGGGGAATATTTACGGAGTTTAACTAGAGAGAAAAATCCCAGCCGTAGATAAACATTGAAAGGTTATGGAGTAAATGTAAATTAAACAAAGTCTATACGGTGTCATTATTTCAAAACCACAGAAAATAATCTAATTAAGTAGATCTTGATTTGTGAAATGTTGTGAGTAGTTAGTTGTAATAATTGCAGTTTGAATCAGATTTCGCTATAATGTATGCAACTTCCTCCCTAAAATAATATAAAAAAGGCATTATCATGATCATTATTTATGTAAAGAAGACTGAAAAAAACTAACAAAATTTGTTTGTTGACAATTTATTTCCAAATGATTGATGGTAACATCCGTGTTTAAACATTTCTTTTGCATATGATGTTCACAATGTTGAAGAAATTTCACATATTTTCGGCGCTTAAAAGCAGATAATGGTAAATGTCACCTGATCAAAAAGTAATCAAACGATAGAGTAAAAACTTAAAAATGAATACCTTTCATATTTTATTAAAGATTCAGCACAACACTGAAAATACATTTCTACATTTTACTCTGTCCTTAGCTGCAGTTTGGCTTTTCTATTTAGATCCTTTTAATTTCTTTTTCTCTATCAGCTTTTGCAAGTTTTTCGGTGAATGGACTTTCAAAGGTTTTGGTTTGATCTGCAGTGATGAAACATATAATAATTATATAGTTGTCGAAATGCGCATATGCAGAAAATAAATTAACAGTAACTTCGGTATTTTGTTATTTAAGAAAAATCATTTTTGGCAAAGAGAAAACATTACTATTTTTTAGTCTGGCATGGTCTGATCTGATCTAAATTACATTTTAACTGTATAGCGATATATTGATTTTTTTCTGGCTAGGTTCGTTTTTCAGCAGATTGAGCGGACGTGGTACAGAGTAGTGTATTAATCGGTGTGTCATATGCAATTCTTACATGGCTCTTGTTAATCGCCAACCAGTCTAATACTCGATAACCATATATTTCGCACATGCGCAAATGGTATCGGAATATGAGTAAACGGGATGAAAAAGAAGAAAGTTTTTAATTTTATTCGCCTTAGTTTATGAAGGAAATAAAGGTTAAGAACAGTTTTAAACTAAATCGTGCCATTCAGACACGTAAATGTGTATTGTTTTGCTTTCGATTTGATTTTGGAACTTGCATCTGTTTGAAAATGTCAGATTGTGTATTGTGGCGTCATAGACACAGACAGCAATGGAGATAGGAAATTATTCGCCTTCTCTTAGGTCGCTTCAGAATGGAAAATTCAATTTTCTGTCATATTAGAATCTAAATAATTCATGACAGGTATATGGTAAGTGTCATTTTACCATGTGCTGGGCCTTAATATTCGTAAATTTAACCCTTCGCTAACGCTCTGTCCATCATCTTAAAAAGGCCAAGATTTTTTAACCTCTGAAAAGGAAATACTATACCTAATACTTTATTATTAGTAGCTAATAAGATAGGGCAAACGTTTGCCAAACACTCTTCATCTAAAAATTTAGGCCCCCATTTCATTTCAACGTATTAAACAACAACAAAAAACAAAACTTAACTTCAAAACTCATGATTCGGAAGACTATAATACAACCTTTTCAGTAGATGAATTGAGAAAACCGTTGGATAAGGCACATGACACTGCATGCGGCCCTGATGATATCCATTATCAACTTCTCAAACATCCATCTGATTCAGTTCTTCATATCCTCTTAAATCTTATGAACAATATTTGGGAAACAGGAAATCTAACATCCATTTGCAAACAGGCAACAATAGTCCCTATTCCAAAACCAGGTAAAGATCATTCAGAACCGTCGAATTACCGTCCCTTGGCAATGACTAGTTGCGTTTGTAAGACCATGGAACGCATGATAAACGATCGACTTGTTTGGTTTCTTGAAGTAAATGGTCTACTTTCTGAATTACAAAACGGATTTAGACAAGGGTGTGGTACTATAGACCATCTTGTACGTTTTGAAACATTTATTAGAAACGCATTCTTAAAAAAAAGAACATGTTGTGTCTGTCTTTTTCGATATTGAAAAAGCATATGACACTACATGGAAATATGGTATTTTAAAAGATCTTTTTGATATGGGGTTGAGAGGACGTTTGCCAATTTTTGTTGAAACCTTTCTTAACGACAGAGAATTTAATGTCAGAGTCAACTTTACGCTGTCTGATCCTTTTGAACAGGAGATGGGTGAAGCATCCTCTCTGTTATATTGTTTAGTATTAAAATCAATAGTTAAGCTCAGGTTTTGAAAAATAACTTTGATGGGTCACTGTATGTAGATGACTTCCTTATATGTTATAATTGTAAACACATGAATGACATAGAAAGACATTTGCAGTTCTGTTTAAACAGAATTGAAAAATGGGGCGTAGAGAACGGTTTTAAGATCTTGAGCTCTAAAACAGTTGGAATGCATTTCTGTTGAAAACGGAAACTGCACGCAGATTCAGAGCTAAAATTGTATAATAACCCTATTACAATTGTAAAAGAAGCCAAATTCCTTGGTTTAATCTTTTACAGTAAACTTTCCTTTCTTCCCCATATCAAAATGGTAAAGAATAAATGCCTCAAGGCATTAGATATTTTAAAAGTTATGTCGAGTACCGACTGGGGTGCGGATAGCAATGTTTATTAAATTTACACCGATCGTTGATCCGATCAAAATTAGATTATGGATGTTTTATTTACGGTTCCGCCCGTAAATCTTACATTTGATTATTAGATACCATTCACCACCAAGGTTTGCGTCTTTCATTGGATGCGTTCAGAACTTCTCCCGTGGAGAGTCTCTGTGTTGCAGCTAATGAACCATCCTTGGAAGACCGACGTGTTAAACTTGGTTTACAATATGCAACAAAGCTTTAAGCGTATCCATCCAATCCTGCTCACAACTGTGTTTTCAAACCTCTTCACAAAAAGCTGACTATGAAAAAAGTCAGAACGTTATAAAACCTTTTGGTATTCGTATCAAACCACACCTGAAATGTGCCATTATAATTTTGGACGAAATAGCCCCTATAGAAACTTCCGAAAACCTGCATGGCTGAACCCAAAACCGGCATTCAATTTTGATTGATTGAATATTGTTTAACGTCTACTGAGCAATATTTCAGCTTTATAAAGACGAAAAAAAGTTTGTTAATAAATAAACACTTTGGGGTTTGGAAAGGGTCATCGGACGGGAAATTCTGACTGCCACTGGAAAAATAGGGTGAAATCGAAAGGGATGGGGAATTTAGATTTGTAGCAAATCACCCACGGACCACCCAAAAAGAGCTTGCTACACGGGTTCTTTAACGTGCAGGAAGCGTGGCATTTCTTCCAACATACATCCCATCCGCAAGCGAAAGATGGGTTGTGTATTTATTCATCCCGCACAACCACAGACATCCAGTTTTGTAGGGGTTGTACCCCGCAACCTGGAATACTGGGTCCTATTTCTAGATCCAGGGGTTCCCTCGGGGTCATTTTATTTTGAACTACGCAAATATAAAAAGTTTGATACCAGTCCTCTGGTAATCTAGCAGGACTTTGCAAGAATTAAATCTGAACACCCTGAATATTTGCAAATATACACAGATGGCTCTAAGGATGGAGACAGATTGGCTTCTGCAGCCGTTTTTGGAGATCGAACAGCAACTCTCCGACTACCATCCTCTTGTTCCATATTTACTGCTGAAGCTAACGCTATTTACTCAGCTCTTAAATTTGTATTTTTATCGCAATCAAATAAGTTCATGATCTGTTCCGATTCACTTTCATGCCTATTGGCAATTGAAAGTCGAAAAACAAAACAACCAATTATTTTGAAAATAGCCGAATTCTACAAGTCACATGTAGCATTAGGAAAATAAGTCATTTATGTTTGGATCGATCCCTAGTCATGTGGGGATCTATGGAAAGACAGTTGCTGATCAGGAAGCCAAGGATGCACTAGATGACGAGATGGCGGATTGTCCAGTACCGTACATTGACATGAAGCCTTTAATGGTTAAATATATTTTAAAGTTATGTCAGGCCAGATGGGATCTGCAAATAAATAATAAACTGCATGGGATACACTCTGACAATGGTAAACAAATTGGTTCCTGCGGTAAAAACTGTAGGGAACAGGTAGTGTTGACCCGATGTCGTATTGAACACACTAGAACAACACATAGTTTCATCCTCAACAGTGATGGTCGACCTGAATGTATTCCATGCAATTGTCCTTATACAATTCAACAATTGAATGTGTAGATGTTTTCGATATCACGCGTGATTTTTATTCTGCTGATTGTCTTAAAGACCTATTTACAAATGTCGCTGGCGACAAAATCGTTCCATTTTTAAAACAATCAATTTATTTAATAAGATTTAAATGGATTTATCTTAAAGTTCGAATATTATAACAATTAAACTTGCATTTCTCGTGTTATGTTTTTTTTTATATTCAACACCCTTGTTTTACTTGTATAGAGCTATACTGGTTTTATATGTATATTTTATATATTCATTTATTAAAATTGTTCAATCTATTTAACAGTTCTAGCCACAATATAGCTATAATATTGCTGAAGTTGGCGTGAAACATCAATCAATCAATCAATCAAATTTTAAAAATGAAAAAAGAGACTTATGCAGAAATGATCAAGGGAAAACGTTACGGTTTGCAATATCCCTTTAAAAAACGAAAAAGTCCAAGTATTGTGTATACGCATTATGATTCTACAGTGTACTTCTCTGATAACTTTTTAATAAAGGAAAATAAAAATCCTTATGAAAATCTGTTATCGGTTTGCATTCTATAAAGTGCTTTTGAATTCATGTTTAGACTTTATGTTTGGTCGTTGGTCAAAATGAAACAAGAAAACACATCCATCAAAACATAAACATTATCAAGCCAGTCCAATTCTGCTCAAGACAACTAATTTTCTTTCAATTAAGAAAGAAAATAATAAAAACAAGATTACAGTAATATACTGAACTCAATTAACATTATAGGTGATGATGAACGCATTAACTTCTGAACTACCATGACGTCATTGTAATCATCTGAGTATACAACAAGATTAAAAATGTGTTAATTTTATTTTGTTTGCTTAATTAAGGAAACATAATAATTTCATTGTTTTTTTTTCTCATTATGTAATTCAATGGCACAAAGAGACAAAAGAAAAAACAGCTTTGAAAATAAGGATAATAACAATTATATCAAAATACATTGTCAAGAACCTAAAACGGAAACTTTTCACCAGGGAAACGTTATTAGGACGTGGACAATAGTGTGACGAGATTCTGAAAGTTCTTCTTTTTTTGGGGGGGGGTTTAAAAAAGGAGAAAGTTACATGTTGCAAACATTTCTGTATTAGATACAAGGCCAGGGTAACAACAGAACTCTTCATTGACGAATAATACGAATATTATCCGCTAATAACTAAGTCAAAAACTGGAGCCGTTAAGACCGAGTTTGATTTATGATTTGAAATGATTTTCCCTTTTTTTGATGCAGACGGACAAGTAAAAAGACTCGCTGCGTAGGGTTTAAAAATACAAAATCTGTGCAGGCGCCACTGCGATGCATACGTATATTGTGATTATAAATATCGTGTAATACTTCAGAATAAACATTATGACCCCTCCTATTTTTTGGTCCAGAATGCAGCTGATGAGACTTTGCTTGTGAATTCGACATATTGTATATTACACAGACCGGCAAACGAATACCACGGGAGAAAGCGATTTTTTTTAATAAATTTTTTTTAAAAAACCGCGAAAATTCAATCATACTATAGGGAATAAAATGGACAAAAGTTCGAAGCAATTAGAGAGAGAGAGAGACCAGTAAGGAAAGGGCGGTTTACATTTAATCTATTTGTAGCGCTCCAGGTTCCTAGTTTTTCAGGAAAATGTAGCTAAATAATTGTCATGTTGGGAAAATTATGCACTTCAATTTCATTAATGGTTTGGTTTCAGAAGAAATATATTTATTTTAATAGGTCAGGAATAAGTCATTCCTTCTTACTGATATCTGAGGCGATCGTTTACGCCTTCATTTATTCCAGATTTCCTATCTAGAGAGTCCCGTAAATATAATTTATATTTGACACCAAAAAAGAACTTATAAATTTAATAACGAAAACAATTGAAAATTTGTAATTGCACTGTATAGTATGATGTGTAACATAGAAAATAGTTCAAAGCAAGAAGCCCCGACAGGAAAATGGTTTACATGGAAATTCGTTGCCAGGTTACGGCCAGGTTGGTTTCCGATGTCGATTTCAGTTGCGTGTCTGCTTCAAGTGATAGTTGTAAATTTCTTTTATTTCATCATCTGATGCAATTAAATGGATGATTCATTTATTTTGGAAGTTTATTTTGCACAAAATATTAAGGAAATAAAAAATGCAAGGCGTTCTTAATAAATAGTATAAAACGCATTTGTTTTAATGGGTCTGTTCACAAAGCGAAAAAAGATCGTCATATTAGAATAAGTAATATTACTCCAATGATGAAGTCATCGTGATGTTGGGATATATAGTCTCTAACATTGTTTCCAGTTTATTACGTATATTTATCACAAGGAAGTGGTTTAATTTTCACATTTTAAAGTTCGAGATTTAAATATGAAAATTTAACTATCGAGATGTGAGAAATTTTCGTAATAAACGGGAAAACAATGTTTGAGATTGTTTCTCTAAATTTGAAGTAAAGATACGAGAACACAATTAGGTCCCTTTGATAATCGTTGTCCTAATCCACGAATATATAGTTCCTTCAAAAATAGTGTATTTCTTTAAATGTATTTTTCTTTGCTTTATTCTAGATATTTAGTATTTTTATGGGATTAAATGAAAAATGAGACATTAAATAACATTTAAAATTATAAATCAATGCGCAAGGAGTGATCAGGATAAGTGCAAAAAGGTGAAAATTGCTATATTCGGAAACCCCCCATCTTTACCAATGAGGGTTCCATCAGTTCTAGAAAATTGAAAAGAAATTGAAATGGGAAAAGGTCCTAGTTTTTGTATGTATTTTTTCACACTTAGACTGTACTGTAAAGTATGCCAAATCTCATGAGGATAAATCAGGTCCGATTTTTTTAATTGGCCTTTGTTTTTGTTTATTTTTACAAAGACAAATAGGGGAAAATAATTGTGTTCTCGGGCCTAAAGCGAACTCTGTAGTCTCCAGTCTCAAATATGCTGCCAATTTGTTGCTATCAACGTTGCTATGTGTATCATTGCGCCATTCATTGAAAGGGATGTTTAGTGTTATATTTTTGATAAAAAAATGTTATATTATCAATAAGTTGAGTAATCTTGGATACAAAAATGCAAAACCCTTTTCGCAAGACAATGATTCAAGTGTTAATTTCATCAACATTTGGTCGCACTATTTATAGAAATTGACATGAGACATTAACGTGATTGACCAATCAACAACTGAGAACAACTTTTATAAACATAGTAATTTTGCTTCGATAACTAATCGAAACTGGTAGAAATTAAAGAAAAACTTATATCTCACTACTTGATTCAAATTAAAAACCTACATTGTAAGATGACACAAGATGTGTTTGTGAAACACTACATATGCCCCTAGATTCTACAGCAAATTATATGAAAATACCCAATTCTACCTCTTTTTGACCTCTGTGACCTGGAACTTTGACCTAACTTTTTTGCATATTTTTGTTCCTCTTGACAAGACCTATACACTTACCAAGTATTAAAAGTCTATCTTACATAGTTCAAAAGATGTTTATTTCAACAAAACACCCAATTCAACCCCTTTATTCTGAAGCAGATGGAGCCCCTTTAGGCCTCTTGTTTATTGAGCAACTGTTTTAATTGTTAAATGTATCTTTTTAAACATGCAATAAGAAACCTACAGAAAAATGCTGCGTCAAGATCAGACAAAAAAAATAAAAATTCATTTTTTATCCGTTTGTCCCCTTTGGGCCTCTTGTTTCTCAAAAACGGTAAATGCTACCTCAAATCTATTGACAGACCTCAGTTGCTCAATTTTATTAGCAATAACATAAAACAAACCCTGTCTCGATAGGATAATAATAACGATTCTACAGTCAAATATGTGAAAACAGCAAATTTCACCCCTTTTTGACCTCTGTGACCTTGACCTTTGACCTGACCTAAATTGTTTTTGCATATTTTTGTTTCTCTCGACTAGACCTATACACTTGCCAAGTATGAAAAGTCTACCTTACATAGTTAAAAAAATATAGCCAGGGTTATTTAAAAATTCAATTTTTTTCCATTTGTTCCCCTTTGGGACTCTTGTTTCTCAAAAACAGTAAATGATACCTCAAATCCGTTGACACACTACAGTTGCGCAATTTTATTAGCATTTACATAAAAAACCCCGTCTCAATAGGATAAATAATAAGGATTCCACAGCCACATATGTGAAAACAGCCTATTTCACCCCGTTTTGACCTCTGTGACCTTGACCTTTGACCTGACCTAATTTTGTTTGCATATTTATGTTTCTCTTGACTAGACCTATACACTTGCTAAGTATGAAAAGTCTGCCTTGTATGGTTCAAAAGTTATAGCCAAGGTTAAAGTTCGGACGCACAGACAAACAGACAAGACAAAAACAATATGCCCCCCGATACTCGATCTGAGGGCATAAAAAAATCAGTAAGAGGCCACAATCTCACGCCTGGGAAACTCGATGTTCTCAACCAATACACCTTTGATTTACACTTAATAAGTGCAGCTCGAGAAATCAAAGAATGTCACTTCATATAAATTTTTGAAATACGCTTTAATAAACCAAAAACTCTTTTCTTTTTTGCGAATAACAATGGTAAATTAGTTTTTTTATATGTCCGGATTTTAGAATCGCCCGAAACGGCTGACTACAATAAACACGATCTGTGTCTTAAAACGCAGACTTTAATATGGTTTTAGTTATATTTTAGATCTTTCACCAGTTTTACATGGAGTGATATTCCCCGATTTTTAAAAATTTGTATTAATTTACTTCCTGGTAGTAAAATTCGGTTGAGACCATCGAGTTTCCCAGGCGTGAATCCGCAAGGAAACTGCATAAGCAAAAACATAAATTAAAGACAAACATAAACAACGATAAGAATTCTGGATAACGGGACTTGGTTAGGGCACAAGCAAACGCCGTATTCAGATGAATCGGGAAAGAAAAAACATCACATTTCTAGTAACTGATGTCATGAACATTTTTATTTGCTTTCAAAAAAGAGAAACAAGACTACACGCCGATCATTGAAGTCAGTGTATCGTCCTTAACATTAAAATTCGTAATAAATTATTTTAATACTTTAATTCACTTTTGAAATTTGTCTCAATTTTCATTTTATCTCAAGTGCTAAATTGCCCCTGACAATATTATGGCTTTGACATTTAACACAATCTGGGCACACAGAAGCCATAGTTAGTCGTCATATAAGCGGGAGGTTGACGCATCATCAAACCTGGTTTAATCCACCATTTTATTTATAAAATGCCCGTTCCAAGTCGGCAATATGACGGCTTGCTAAAAATGTTCTGTGCTGGATTGTGTTTCCCTGATTCAGTCGAATGTTATACGGATTTTCCTTACTGGTCTCTTCCTTTGATCGATTCGGATTTTTGTTGTCACTTTTATTCCTTACGTTTAAACACATTAACACATTAAATAAAATTAAGTATATCAAATCATTTAAAATTTTTGCTTTCATTTCTACCACAATGGAAGGGGAGGACTGGCGTGCCAAAAACCCGGTTTAACCCACCATTTATTTTGAAATGGCTGTACCAAGTAAGGAACATTGCGGTCGGCAATTTTCTGGTGACACTGCTACTGCTTTGTCGTTTTGAACTTTTGATTTTGGGTTCTTGACAATTCTGTTCGGTAATTTTTTTATTACCCCTATTGTCTTGTATTTGTTAAGTATAAATTTTACAAAACAAAAAATATCCCCTAAATAAACAGAAAAAGCATTAACATATGGCACAGGTGCAGCAAAGCTTAAATTACGTAATGAATATATGCTTTTTGTTGTTTTTCTATTAATTTTGTTAACACTAAGAAATAAAATATGTGTATATAACCAGAATATACACCTCTATCTATTAGCGTTCTTTGATAAGTATAATAAAAGTTTAAAGAACATAGAAAAAATATTTCATAAGATATTTTACAAGTTGCTGATTTATGTTTTTAAAAATAAATTTGCCAATTTTATATTCAAAGGTTATTAAGTAACTTAATACGCTACATAACCAAAATTAGACTTGGAAAAAATATTTAATGAGAGTTGCTGATTTATATTGTTTTTATTCTTGCAAAATTTACATAAAAAGTTTATCAAGTAACTTAAGGTATATAGACTCTTATATTCATATCCACGAGATTTTGTTGTATGTCGGCACAATTGAAGAACCAATCCCACTTACTTGAAATCTGTAATAAAAATTATGGGTCGCCATGCTTGCTTTTTCTAGAAATGAGATCAAAGTTTGCCCATTTTTGCCATTTTTTCACCGAAATTTACATAGAATAAACGGGGAAAATATGGAAAGGCAATTTTTAGGTTAATAGAAATTATTTTAATTTTATCCATGAGAATTTGACGTATTTTTGTGAACAGAGAGTTTATAATGTAATTAATTGGTAACAATAAACAATCGTATATGTCACCATGCTTTTAACGGAGATATTTTAAAAAGTTTCCGGATTAAGAATTATTTACGGGAGTTAATTCGCGGCAAAGTAAACGAAATATGACTTTTCACATATGTCATTCAATTATGACGTCACAGAGGAAAAGCCGTCATATTATTGTTCCGGTCCGAAAATCAAACCTACCCCGTATCCGACTCCACTTTTCTAATGCCCGACTGAATTGCGCGGCGCAACAGTGTCTATCTACCTAACTAGAAAACACGAGGGGACTTTATAAACATAAGTAAATGATATAAATCGGATAATGGTTTTTATGAAATAAAAACGATAC
>MJUU01006370.1:1619-19754 GCA_002080025.1 Modiolus philippinarum
GGCCCTTTTGCAAAGCAGAAAGCAGGAATTTTCAACATTTTTATATTGGAAGGAATAGCATTCTTAGATTTTTAACACATGTCTAAAAATACACGTGATGGCGAAAAAACTTCCCTTACACTTGTTTGTAAACATTCCGTGACAGATGCTCTCAACCGAAAGTTGCAGATACCATTTTGCTGTCTCTACATTTTGTTGAGACCATCGGGTTTACAAGGCGTGAAAATATGCTCTACCGTCGTTGAAATACCAATTTCAGTGCATTCTAAAATTTTACTGGTTTAATCTAAGCCGTTTATTGTTTTTAAGCTAAACCGTTTCCAGAATTTGTTCAATCAACAGCGATTTTGATCTACACAGTTAATTTTTTCTGGTAAAAACTGATCAATTATCGCAAGTCTACACCGTGAATACAAACAAAAACAAGCCCCCTCGAAACTTATCAAAATGATTATTCTGGACCATATTTTTGGTGTTTCCAATGAAAGACCAATACCAAATTACCATATATTCATACAATTGTCCCGACAAAATTTTCAGTAAAGAAATATGTGGAAAATAAAGTCGATCTTACGCTTCAAATACGTGTTGGAATGTAAGGTCGTTTTCTGACAGGTTTTCTTCAAAGTAAATGATATATGATGGACACAAAAGTAAAACAATTATCAACTTTGATGATATATCTGTAAGTATTAATAAACAGATAGGAAATTCAGTTAACCGTTTTTGTTTACGAGGTAAAAATAAATGACCCTACCCGTTACAAATGACTTTGTCCTCCATCTTGGTTCCGCTACACCGGTGAACTCGAATTCTGCACCGATCGGGTTCACAACAGTGGTCTTGTGTACGTACTTTAACTAATTTACTTGGTATGTTTTTATCGGCAGCTTTTATAATAGCATCTGTCACGTTTTGTACAGCGGTGTTGAGGTCTACCTCATTAATTGTTTCATCCCAGTTAACATTGCCAAGATCTTCACAATACTGTGGGTAATTTGCATGATTAAAATCCCATACTTTCCTCCTAAATATGTTATTTTTCACTTTTTGTACATTTATGATTCCACTCACCGGGCAATGATACCTTACATTAGCATCAAGTATGTTCTCACCAACTTCATGATATGTAAGGAGGTCTTTTGGATTAACGATTATGGGATCTAACAAAGATGAAGAGGATTCACAGTAAAAGGTAGGATTAGTAATAGCTTGGAAAAGGCCGTTTTGTAATATAATATCTTTTAGGTTACTCAATCTCACGTTGAAAAGATTTTCGTTAAAGTCACCCAAAATTACAATTTTATCAACACCTGTATTTAGTGCAAGCTCAATCGAGTGATTAATATGCTCCCAAATAATAGCTTGTGAGTCAGGAGGTCGATAAAATAAACCGATCAGTAACTTATTCTTCTTAACAGAAATTTCAACCCAAAGACACTCCAGTGTTGGTACCTCTAGGTCGGTTCTCGGTTTCCTTTAAATAAATCATAACTCCCCCTCCACTTTTATCACCACTACGATCGTTTCTGTATGGCTCTTCAAAATTTCTAAGTTTGACAGAATGATTAGAAATAGTTGGTTTTAGCCAGGTCTCGGTTACTAATATAATATCCCTATCCCCTAGCTCTGCTTCCAATATATCTAATTTGGATATAACACTTTGGACGTTAATACATGTAAAAGTAATTAGATTTTCATAACAAATATTTTCTATAGGTGTATCACTACTATCGCTGCTAGAATCGCTAACAGACGATGGTCCAGGATTGAGTTCAATGTCACCTGATAACAAAATGAGGACAAAAACAACAATAGAAAAAAATAATAAGATGTTTTTGCTCTTGGCTATCGTGCAGCAAGATATTATAAAAGAATGAGTATCTAGCTGATAATCAAAATTTTTCGGTGGCTCGTATTTATGAAAACTAAATTCATTACAAAGACATACATGTTTCTTACCAATAATTACTGTTCTGAGAAGGAAAAGTTTAACCGCTGATGATCCAAGAATCAAATAAAGCAAGAAAAATATGTACGCTTCGAAATCAAGACGCTTTCGGGGAGGCTATCGAGTTGACCGCTGATAATACAGACCAATGCGGGTCCGATAAATTCCTATGTCAATTGGCATTTTAATAGCATGACACTAAAGTATTTTCGAACCCGAATTTGGTCACTGATACTTGACACTAATAACTTGAAAAATACATGTATGTAGGGCACGATGTGGTGTACAAATTTGACTACATAATAAATGAAATAATAAGAAACATAAAAAGCATAAAGAAACTTATTTACAAATTCCATGTATAACGCAGTATTAAAGTACACATCCGTGACATGTATGTTATCTACAATAAAGATATTGAAATAAGTATTCTAGCCCATTTTGATTTGGTGATGAAGAATAAAGAAACAATCGAGCAGAACTTAATAAGTATGGAACAATCGAGCAGCTCTTATAGTACACTATAAAGTAATCGAGATGGCATTAGTTTTCGCAGTGGTAATCAGGTTGGCCTTGAAACGTTTCCCCCACAAGTTCCGTAAAGCACAGAATAAAATTACTACCAAAGTACCACCACACAGCAATTAAATTAGCCCAACAGCACCATTAAGCAGTCGAACAAATCCCAAAGCATTTCAAAAAGAAACACAATGATCCCCCCCCAAAGAAAGAGTAACAAATACATTATTGTTACAGGTATAGGATTTAGTAAAGGGTACAAAACTCACCACAAAAAATTTGAAGACAGGTTAAGTGCTAAGGCATAGTGAGGTAATTGGACAGATCTTGGAATATCTAGGCAAGTTGCTTAAGGAACATTTCAGTTAGCAAAAGATAACAATAATAATAATATACAATTAAGTACAGGTTCATGTAGATTCATGTAGATTTTATCATGTACTAGTACTTGTGAACACAAAAAAAAAAGAAATGTGGAATTCAAATTCTTCTACAAGATAAAAGAATTACAGCTTACTGTCACCTTGGATTAATCTGATATCAGGTTCGCAAGCCGACTTCCGTAAAGGGTTCTCTACGGTTGATAATATATTTGTCCTACATGCCTTAATCACTATGTATCTTAATTCTGGGAAAAAATTGTATTGTGCATTCGTTGACTTTAGAAAGGACTTCGACAGTGTCTGGAGAGTCGGCCTTTGGCAAAAAGTTCTCAATAGTAATATCAAGGGGAAAATTGTCCGAGTCTTAACAAACCTTTATAATGATATTAAGTCTTGTTTAAAACTAAATGGTAATCAATCAATGTTTTTTCCCTGCGAAATTGGGGTACGGCAAGGAGAGAATTTATCTCCCTTTTTGTTCGCCATTTATTTGAATGACTTGGAGCAATATTTTAGCGACAATTCTGTTAGTCATTTGAGTAAAATTGATGATATATGCTTTGAAACACTGAATTTACATCTACGGTTTTTTGTTCTGCTTTACGCAGATGACACTGTTATCTTAGCAGAATCGTCTAGTGACCTACAAACAGCTCTGAAAAATTTTGAAAATTACTGTATTTTATGGAAATTGACAGTTAATGCTTCAAAAACTAAAGTTATTATTTTTACTAAGAGAAAGAGTAAACGGCTGCCTGTATTTCGTTTATGGAACGAAACATTAGACGTTGTTGACTCTTACTGTTACTTAGGACTTTTATTCAATTACAACGGAAGTTTTTCAAAAGCTAAACATAAATTAATCGAACAGGCCCAAAAGGCTTTATTTTCTCTACTTTGTAAAATTCGTTCTGTGAATCTACCAATAGATTTACAACTTAAGTTATTTGATACCTTGGTTTATCCAATATTGTCTTACGGGTCAGAAGTGTGGGGATACGAAATGTGAATTGTATGGAAAAAGTTTTTCTTCAATATTACAAAAGAATACTTGGGGTTAGGTCTACGACTCCAAACTACATGGTATATGGAGAATTAGGAAGATACCCATGTGAAATTTTTATTAAAATTAAGATGATCTGCTTTTGGAATAGATTAGTGTCTAATGATTCAACATTGTCAAGTATTATGTATAAAATAATGTTAAAACAACAAGAAAACGACCAAAATGGTTTTAAATGGCTTGATTATGTCAAATCAGTATTTGATGATACAGGGTTTAGCGATATTTGGACTAATCAAATGCCAGTGAATATTGAATTTTTAAAAGTTAATATTAAACAGAGATTGCAAGATCAATATATCCAAAAATGGTTCAGTGATATACACAATTCTTCAAGGGGGGAGTTTTACTCTAATATTAAAAAAGAATTTTCTGTAGAACCTTATTTAACTAGACTTTGTAAATTAGATAGACTTTTTATTTGTAAGCTTCGCTGTTCAAACATAAAATTCACAATTGAAACGGGAAGATGGTTTAATATACCTAAACATGAACGATATTGTAAAGCCTCGTCAGAGACAACCTTAATCTTGCCCTTGGGTGTGTGAGATTTACCTTGTCTCGCACACATACCCGTGTTTGATTTGACATTGGACATCATGTTTTGTACTACTAAGCATATACGCTGGATTTCTGTTGACACTATATAATTCAAAACATAATACATTACACAATTATTTACTTGGCTTACTGTGGCTTTTCATTTGTGTCTACTTATACACTGAAATCGTTGATCTGAAATTTGACCTTCCCCACTTTTGTTTACTTACGGGAGTTATGTCCCCTTTTATGACGTCATAAGATTCAAGCGGGATTTTTGAATGTTGAGTATAACGTTATTTTTAGAATTATCTGGTACATATAATAGGTGTCAAGAGTTAAAGACACAGTTTTAGAAGTCGACGTTGTTTGAAAATGTGGTTATCTAAAAAGGAAAAACATAAAGACAAGTGCATTATGAATGTCAAGCAGATACAAAAATCGCGGGAAAAAGATCGTGTAAGTGTTCTCACCCAGGCGGTTGGGTGAGACGGAAAATGGGTGGGTGAGACGGAAAAATCTCACCCAGGCATTGGATACATAGAAAGCACTACAGGTAGGGTGAGAAAACGAAATCTCACACCGCTAAAAATAGGAACTGCTGTGTCTCAAAAGTGAGAAATTGGAGTCTTTTGAAAGAGGGTTGCGTATGTACGTACAAGTCAGATACAATAAAATAATTTCGACAAAGAACTTGTTTAAAATTCTATGTATAGGTGTTTTCTGATATTTTAATTTTCTTAACCTGTTCATTGCAAGTCAATCGTTTATCGTTGCCTTTTCCTAGTAATATCTTCAATTTTTGTGCACTTGCACTCCATATGTCAGATTTTAAACTTCTGGTTAAATTGGATCGGATTGGGAATATCAGAGCGCTTTGTTGCTTGACGATAAAGTCGACAGGCCCGAAAATGGATTGCCAAGGATTTCAGTAACACTTTTATTCGCTGGTAAACAAAATAGTGGCATAACAATACACAATGAGACAATAAAATATACCTTATATACATTATAATTGTTGATGAGGTTGATCCACACTCATGAGTTGTGTGTAAACATCAGTGGCCATCTATTTGAAAATAATGGTACTTGACTTATTCGAAATGATTGGAGTTATAAATCATCCTAAAAATTTGCCAGTAATTACATCTAAGAAAATCTGATTTAAGGTAAATCGACACTAATACATGGCACATTCAATGTATTCTTTGTAAATATTGCTGAAAAAATACTGAATTTGGCCTGATTTTCAAAGCCTGATAACAGGAAAAGATGGTCGGTGACGTATCATTTTTATGTTATGTTTTGAACAAGTAGACTTAAGACTACTCTGTCTGATATTTTAATAGGCTCAATCTTACTTAAACGTATGCACTTGCAAAATTATAAGAAATGTTAAATGATTAAAAGCACAACAGTTTGAAAAATGTTGCAATAAATGAACCATAAGGCAGTCCAACTGCATTAATATCAACTTATAAAGTAATAATGATTTTTATATAGAAAGCAGCATAAAATTAACAATGAGGAATATAAAAACACAAAAACTATAGATTCTAATAACTAAATACCGAAGTCATTGTGAATTTACTTTCTGCATATGCGCATTTCGACAACTTATGTCTCATCAGTGCAGATAAAATCTAAACGTTTGGAATACCATAAACTCAAAGATGTTTAAAAACTGACAGAGAACAAATAACCAAAGTGATCTAAATTCAAAGCCAAAATCAGCTAAGGACAGAGCTTTGCATGAGGGAGATGCTCCTTAGTTTTCAATAAAATTTACGCAAGTTTAGATATTGGAAGGTTTCAAGAAGGTTTCTAAAACATGCAAAGAACTGATTTTGCTTAGATTTTTAAAACTGGCTCTTTACATGTATCCTGAACTTCTCAGTGAACATGACACATTAAACACCGAATGATAAATACTTAATATCTGGAAGTGTGGTTATAATATATGCACTTTTTATTGTAATTTAAAACTTGGACGAAATCAGGAAAAACTTAGTTGTTTTGCTTCGGCGAGCTTTGTTTCTTAGCGACAAATTAATTCAGAGACTTCTTTTGGCAAATTCAACCAAACTTAATAGGAATGATGTACTTAAGGTCCTCATCTAAGATTGCTCATTTCGTTTGAATCGGATAAAATACAGGGCCGCCAGCACGGAACATAGCCTAACATTGGACCCTATGGGAAAATCACATTTTCGTGCATAGCTCTGTCCTAAGCTGAATTTGGCTTTTCTATTTGGATCATTTTGGTTATTTGTTCTCAACATCTTTTAAACATTTTCGGTTAAAAGACTTCCAAATGTTTCGGTTTGATCTGCACTGATGAGATATAGGTTGTCGAAATGCGCATATGCAGAAAATAAATTATCAGTAACTTCGGTATTTTGTTAGTTAATCTACAACCACTGAATCAAATTCAACCAAACTTCACAGGAATGATATACTAAAGGTCCTCAACAAAGATTGCTAATTTCATTTGGATCCGATAAAAACAAAAACATGGCCGCCAGCACGGAACATAGATTAACATTGGACCGTATGGGAAAATCACATTTTCATCTTCTCTAAAACCACTGAATCAAAGTTGTTTTGCGTCGGCGAGCTTTGTTTCTTAGCGACAAATTAATTCAGAAATTGGGTCCCAAAATAATAGACTGCTTACACTTATAGTGACTTATTTTGGCAAATTCAACCAAACATATAATCCTCTACAACCACTGAATCAAATTCAACTAAACCTCACAGGAATGATATACTAAAGGTCCTCAACAAAGATTGCTAGTTTTATTTGGATCCGATAAAAAACATGGCCCCAAGCACGGAACATAGTTTAACATAGGATCCTATGGGAAAATCACATTAACATCTTCTCTAAAACCACTGAATCAAATTCAACAAAACTTTACAGGATGTTATACTAAAATGGAATAAAAAAGATAACAGGAAACACCTACAATGACCGAAAAACATAGCCACATGCCAGAAAGTAAATAGGAACTGCACAAGAAAAAAAGTCTGTTTCACTTCCTTTAGATAATGGAAATTCTATTCTACTGACTTTAATATTGCATATTTCGGCACTGGATTTTGCATGGTTGTCTAAAAATATTATACTCTTCTGGAACCACTTTTGATTTGTTGATTTCCAATTCATGTTGAAGGAAAAAACACTTTTTAAAAATGCTCCATGCTTTTAAATGGATGATATTTTCCGCGCACAATTATCGACTAGACTGGACCATTCTGAGATAGGTAAAGGCAGGTATATCTTTAAGTCAGATGATAAACAAGTCTCACTTTGGTTTTTACCATGTGCTTGGACCCCCTTTTGATTTAGGAAAAACATACCCGTAAATGATATAATTCAACAAAATACTTAAACATGTAATTGAAATATGTACGTATTAAACCCAAAAGAAATATTTGAAATGAATTGTTAATGTCCTGCTAATTTCTATTCGGTGTTTACAAACAAAAAGTCCGTGGATGACAATTGTTAACTCCCAACGAATACACCTTGCTATTATTAGATCGGTCAACTCGGGTAATCTAATTCATCAAGTTACTTGGTCGCCCTTAAAATAGAACAATCCAACACTTAGAAATTTTCACCTGTTTGAAAAAATTGTGAAAATGCACATGACTGCAGACTTTTGTGCATGTCATAAACGGCGAAATTAACGTTTTTCAGTTATGTATTATCATTCTTGATTTACATACCAAATATGATAAAGATCAGTGTAAAAATAAGGCTGAAATCGTGAGATTTTCATTATCTAAAGGAAGTGAAACCGACTTTAAAGGTCCTCAACAAAGATTGCTAATTTCATTTTGATGCTATAAAAAAAAAAAAGATGGCTGCCAGCACCGAGCACAGTTTAACATTGGACCCTCAGGGAAAATCACATTTTCATCTTCTCCTCTGAAACCACTGAAGCAAATTCATCAAAACTTAATAGGAATGATGTATGGAAGGTCCTTTTTAACGATTGCTCATTTGGTGTCGATCCGATAAAAACATGGCGTCCAGCGCGGAACTCAGGTTTAACATTGGACCCTATTGGAAAAAACACATTTTCATCTTATCCTCTGAAACCACTGGAGCAAATTCAACAAAACTTTACAAGAATGGTGTATGGAAGGTCCACAGTAAAGATTGCTCATTTCGTTCAGATCCGATAAAAACATGGCCACCAGCACGGAACATAGTTTAACATTGGATCCTATTGGAAAATCACATTTTCATCTTCTCGTCTGAAACTGCTGAAGCAAATGTATTTTTGTTTTTGTAATTTGTTTATTTTCGAGTAAACATGTTAAATGACAATACGACAGAAACATATAAGGTATAAAATATCATTCTGACAGTTTATATATATATCTATATCATTTTTTTAATTCAACAGTATACTTTTATACAACTACTGCCTCCAGAAGTGACCACTTTCTATTGATTTTATTATTCTGTGCAGGGGATAAGTACAGTGCAGATTTTTCTATGTTAATATAATATTTTAAATATTCAATTCCCCCCTTAACAGAAGGTTTTTTTTTTCCATCACATCTACATTTATAAATAAAATATTTAAGAATAAGTAAAGTATGAGTAATAGTATCATATATCTGTGATTCATTTGTCACACCAAAAATAATTTCTTTTGGGTCAAGAAGAATCATAATGCCACAGGAATTCAAAGACTTTCTTATACCAATCCAAAAATTTTGAACAAATGAACATTCCCAAAAATATGTATTAGTTTTTCCTTAGTTTCTGAACAGAAGGTACAAATCTCTGGTTCCTTTATATTGCCTTAATGCAAATAAGAGTTTCATGCAAAAATTATATGAAAGAGTTTGAAATTAAAATTTTGAAGAAGAGAGTCTCTTGATATCAAAAAAGATGTGGTATATATTTGTCCCCAGTCTTCAATTTCTGTATTTAATTCACATTCCCATTCGTGTTGTGGCCCCAGCGGTGTCTCTGTCACTTGTTCCAAAAATAAATTATAAAAATATTTACATGGTTTAGAGTCACATTTCAATTTAACTATAATTTTATTTTCTATATTATTCAACTTTTCTTTCCCATGTACCAGTCTCCTCCAGCTCCACTAATGTCACTTTCAAATTATTTTCATCTTTGAATTCCTCAAATGTATAAAATTGTTATATTTTCTGACATTAAATAATTTATGAAAAACATCTCATTTTCACAAAAAATTATGTTGTATTACCATTTCCCCATCTATTTTTATATTAGGTTTAAGCCATATGGATTAACTCAAACCTCGTTTGGAGTCAATATACATTGACTTGATATTTTTTTCTTTGAGTTTGGAAAAATTCTTTATAACATCACACCAGAAAAGATTTAGTTCTTTTGATAAAATTTCAAGTCCTTCTGTACTTAAATATAAAATGTTGTTACCACCCCATTTTTGGATATATTTTAAGGTAGATAGACACTAATGTTCAAATCCATGAGATTTTGTTGGAAGTCGGCACAATTGAAGTTGCAATCCTACTAACCTGAAATCTGTAATAAAAAGTATGGGTCACCATGCTTGATTTTTCTAGAACTTGGGCCAAAGTTTGCTCATTTTTAGCCATTTTTCGCCTGAATTTACATAGAATGCACGGGGAAAATATGGAAAGGCAATTTTCAGTTTAATAAAAATGAACCTTTTTATCCATGAGAATTTTATGTGTTTTCGTTGATAGATAGTTTATGATGTGATCTTTTGGTTACAACTAAAAAATATATATGTCACCATGCTATTAACGGAGATATTTTTCAAAGTGTCCGTAATAAACATTATTTACGGGAAAAGGGAGTTAATTCGCGGCAAAATGGACTAAATATGACGTTTCATATAAGTCAATCAATTATGACGTCACAAGGGAAAACCTGTCAAATGATTGTTCCGGCAAAGAAATCAAACCAAATCCGTATTTGATTTTGTATTTTTCAAATGCGCGATTGCACTGCGCAGCGCAACAGTGTCTATCTACCTTAATAACAAAATCTTCCAAGGTGAATAGTTTTGTGGGTCAAAAACTTTAATCAACCATGACATTTTCAAACTATAACAAAATGATTCCACATGAGGGAGTTTCAGACCTCCATCTTTATAATCATTCATCATATTTGTTCTCTTTACTTTATCTGGTTTTCCCTTCCACAAAAAATTATAGAAAATAACTTGAATGTCTTTCATAATATTTTCTGGGGGTTTGGAAGGACAGTTAACACTTGTACCAATATGGGTAGTGCCAAGGTTTTAATCACAGTAATCCTTCCGATATATGTTAATTCTATGAAAGACCAAACATACAACAAAGACCTGATACTTTTTAATTTTTCGTGAAAATTTATTATAGTCTTATCTTCTTTTGCAAGTTCAAACCAAATTCCAAGTAACTTAAATTTCCCAGAAAAATTCCATGACAAATTTTTTTCAGGCAAAATTTTTTTCTTGCTTCCCTTTTTTGATCCAATCCATATCGCTTCTTTTTTATGTACATTAATCTTGAGTCCAGCACATTCCTTAAACAATTGAAACAATGATAATGTTTTTTTCTAAAGATATTTCTTCTCCATCCAAGACTAAGGAGAAATCATCAGCATATTGGCTTAATAAGAATTCAGAACCTCCAATCGTAATACCTGAAATATCTGGATCATTTTTTATTTTTCACTGCTTAATAATATCAATACCAAAAATAAACAAATAAGGAGATAAAGGGTCCACTTGACAAACCCCTTTTTCTAGTGCAAAAGACTCTAAAATATAACCATTGTTTATTATAGTACTAGAAATATTTCAGTAACATGCTTTGATCCAATTAATAAATAAAGGACCAAATCGAAAATAATACAAAGCTTCTTCAATGAAAGACCACTCAACAGTGTCAAAAGCCTTTTCAAAGTCTACCAGTAATAATAATCCAGGAATGTGTTCTTCTTCCATTTTTTCATCAAATCAAATATAAGTCTTGTGCATTCCCCTATATATCGACCCTTTAAAAATCCCTTCTGTGTTTGACTTATAATATTACCTAAAAAGATTTAAGTCTATTTGCTAAGCTTGCTGAAGCAAGTTCAAAGTCAACACACAAAAGAGTAATAGGTCTCCAGTTTTTCAAATAAAACTTTGACTTGTCTACCTTTGGTAAACATGTAATTAAACCTTGCCGTTGACATATAGAAAATTGACCACTGCCTAAAGCTTCATTTAACGTCGAATTAAAATTATTTTATATCATTCCAGAAGAATTTATAAAATTCAACTGTAAATCCATCAATACCTGGCGACTTTGAATTTTTCATATTTTTCAAAGAGTAAAGTCATTCCTGTAGTGTTAGATGACCCTCACAGAGTTCCATCTCTCCAGGAGCCAATTTTGTATTAAATGGATTCTCATTCAGAAGAAATGTCTCCCTGTGAGTGTCACGCAACACTGGCATTGAGCTAGAGTACAAATTTGGATAAATTTTTTTTGCTCTTTTCTGATTTCAGAGGGATCCAGAATTTCTGATCCATCATCCCGAATAACTTTTGGAATAATTTTTTCTAAATAATGTTTTTTCTCTAAATTACAAAAATACTGTGAGCTTTTTCCCCTTCTGCATGCCATCTTTCCTTTGCCCGTAAAATTATACCGTCTGCCTTTTTTCCCTTAAATTTTTTATTTCTAATTCAATTTTATCCATCTCTTGTCTAAAATTTTCTGAATTTGTTACAATGAATTCATTGTGTAAAAGTAACAATTTATTATGCAATTCTTTTTCTTTTTTATCTTGTTCCTTTTCTTTAAAAAATCATAAGAGATTGTAGATCCTCTTATTCTCATTTTAATCATTTCCCACAATAATTGATAACTTATATTCTTTATTTTCATCCTCAATATCAACCATTGGATCACACTCATATTCCCCAATTACATTTTTGATATCCTCCTTCAATTTTTCAACAAATTCTATGTCTCTTAACAAACTGTTATTAAACTTCCATACACCTTTTCCCCTTGTCTTTTTTATAATTTTCAAAACTATTGACACTGGTGAGTGATCTGACCTATAACTAATACCAATATCTGAGCTTTCAGTAATAGACTCCATATCTGAGGTAACCAAGAAATAATCTAAGCGACACTGAATTCTATTAGGACCCCGCCACGAAAACCTTTTTTCATCTGGATGCTGCAAACGCCAAATATCTGTCAGGTCCAGACTTTGCATCATCTCACTTATTTTAATTTTTACAGCAAATGTAACCTTACTTTGCAGGAATGAACCTTAACAAAGATTGCTCATTCGTTTCGGTCCGATAAAGAACATGGCCACCAGCACGGATCATAGTTTAACATTGGACCCTATGGGAAAATCACATTTTCATCTTCTCCTCTGAAACCACTGAAGCAAACTCCACAAATCTTTACAGGAATGATGTATGGAAGGTCCTTAATAAAGATTTCTCATTTCGTTCCAGTCTGATAAAAAGATGGCCGCAAGTGCAGAACAGTTTTAACATCTGACCCTTTCGAAAAACACATTTTCATCTTCTCCTCTGAAACCAATATAGCAAATTTAATCAAACTGTTACAGGAATGACGTAGGGAAGATCCACAACTAAGATTGTTCATTTTCTTTTGATCCGAGAAAAACACATGGTGGCCATCGCGGAACATAGTTTAAATAAAGTGAGAACCGAGCCGTCAGTCTGAAACGAACAATCCAAGGAGAATGGCAACGTCGGAAACAACAAGAAACAAAGATATGAGCAAGGCACAGAAAAGAAAACGAAGGCACATACATATACAAGAATGAACAACACGGACCAATAAAAAACCATGGGTGAGATCAGTTGCACCGATAGAGTAAGCATCTCTTGCTTCTTATAACACACCCCGCGCGTTGAACATATCAGCTCCGGTAGTAAAGTCAAATCCGGTAGAGGAAAAACAAATTTTATCATAGGATCCTATGGGAAATCTTCATTTTTATAATCTACTCTGAAACCATTTAGGCAAATTTACCTTATCTGTTATGGAGTAATGTATGGAAAGATATTTACACAGAATACTTATTTCAATTGAATCCGACAAAAACATGGATGTGAGTAGAGAACATAGCTTAACATAAGACCCTATAGGAAACATATTTTTTGTCATCAGCATAGGCATGGCTTAAAAGCATCTTTGTCAGCTGAGCGATACAGTCTCAGTATCTGAGCCTCTAGTTTGGTACCAAAGACAATTCTGCAAGTCCTGTGGGTATTGGCATCATGAGTGGTTTTAGTAGTACTGTCACATCAAAGGCCATGCACCTGTTCATCTAAAGACATCAATTCTGGTAATTTATTCTTCCAATGGTTTATCTTCTTACCGATATACATATCTCGTCGTTTCATTCATGAAATTTAAATTTTCTTTACCCTTTGACGTGAAAGAAAGAGGATCTGCTCAACTGTCTATTTCAAGGATAAATTCTACATTTAACTTCCTACCTTACCAACAGTATGTTTACTTTTCCTATAAAAATCTTGAATACAGGAATATCCGTTATATGTTGGACAGTAATGGTGGTGGATGTAGTCAACATGATGATTCACCTCAGTGGCCTGAAGCAACTTTCACGTCTATATGAATCGCCTACTTCCAAAGTTAGATAAAGCGAATCCTTACCATGATCGACGTGTGAAAACCTAAGATTTTGGGCTTCAACTACTCTCAAACACAAGGATCCTTTGCAATAGGTATTAATGCAGATCACAGGTATCAAGCTGGGAAGAAAACATCTCAAACGATAATTAAGCCACGCGCTAAACACATTAATTTGGGAACTAGATATGCATACTACTCTCAAACACAAGGATCCTTTGCAATAGGTATTAATGCAGATCACAGGTATCAAGCTGGGAAGAAAACATCTCAAACGATAATTAAGCCACACGCTAAACACATTAATTTGGGAACTAGATATGCATATAATTGGTAAGAATGGGACATCGGAAAAAGACTTGGGACGAGAACTTGAGTACATGATATTCATAATATGGTGGTTTGCAAATTAGAGGTAAGAATGGGACATAGTAACAAGAATTGGAAAAGGACTTGGAAGAAAACATCTCGTACGATAATTAAGCCACACGCTACACAAATTAAGTTGGGAACTAGATATTAATTAAAGGAAGATAACAGGAAACACTCACAATGGCCGAACATTACAATCGCATGTCCCAATCAACCAGGGAACTGCACAAGAAAAACAATAAAATGACAAAAGACAAACATAGATAACGATAGGAACTCGAGATAGCCGGACTTGGTACCGGCACTGGCAACAGCCAGCGGTAGGATTAAACCCGTTTATGGGTACCCAAACCTCCTCTTTCTCTATCCCGTTTCCCCGTAGTATAATAAACATACAAATAAAACTTAATACTCCTGTTTTTTTCTTTCTTTTATGCCAACGGTCGTCTTTTTGTCATTTGAAACTCTAAAAATGGTGTAAATGCATACTAAGTAACATTTCTGTAAATTCGCATCCAATTTGGAGAACTTTTTTTTGACAAATCAGTATTGAGATATGTATATGTGATAACATATACTTTATAATTTTGAAAAAATAAAGGGAAGCGTAGTATACCGACAATAATAATCCATTAGACATATACAGCTATAAAAAACAACTTGAACATGTTCACATGAACTCCCTGAGGAGTGAGACCGGGTGCTTCTACAGGTAAGCGTCTCTGATATGTTAATTTAATAGTTAATTTAAACAAGTCTACATGCATGAACACAAAAACATAGCTAGATAACCTAAATGTGTATTAATGGTTCCAGCAAAAGTCTAAGAATTTAGCTTCTTCGGTAATGATTTTACATTTTGCTTTAAATGTAAAGGTTCAATGCAACAAGTACTTAATTTACAGTAACTTCGGTATTTGGTTATTTAGTAAGATTTTTAAGTTATCTGTTTATCGATCTGTAAAATAAAGTAAATGAAACATGAAAAAGACTTCGTGTTCCCTTGCAAAATTGTTTATTTGCTATATAATTCAGTAACGTTCGACGCCAAAATACATTGGATTCGATTAACATCTGGAAATTTAATATGGGTATATCTCGGTGATCTTCAATTGTGTCTTTGTACTCTTGTTAAAACTACTTCATAATAAACTAGAAATTATATTTTACTTACCCTTTTCCGTACTTGCCTCAATCATTTTTCCTATTAGAAATAAGAATTAATTCAATAAACAATATACCTGCAAACAATTCATTTGACAAACACTTAGAAATACATTTTAACTTAATCAAATAAAACAACACTTTCATTGCTTTTTTTTTTCTTGAAGACGCCTTATTAAAGCCTTCAACAATGAGCAAGCACTCTTACTTTTTCTTTTATTTATGGCAACGGCCACCTTTTTGACATTTGTAACTCTAAAAACCGTGTAAACGCATGCTAAGTAACATTCATGTAAATTTGCATCCAATTTGGAGAACTATTATTTTGACCAATCAGTATTGAGATATGTATACGTGATATATATATTTTAAACTTTTGAAAATATGTCTGAAAATAAAAAAAAACAAGTTTCCCAAAATAAAATTTATCTGGTAAGATCGTCAAAAAACTAAGTACCACTTTTTACCAAATCTTTGGTATCCAACCTACTAGTTTGAGTAATCTACTTCCTCCCGCCCAAGTTTAAAAATGCTCGTTAAAAACAGTTATTACATAACAGTTGTGTAACTAAGCATGAGCTGACATGTCGAGCTAGGGTTAGAGCTTTACAGACCATGTCCGTGAAGATATTTTGGTTTGTAAACGTTGAGTGATTCTTCAATCTATGTTCTTGATGAAAATTAAGATACCATAGCTTAATGACAAAAGAAACTAAACATATTTGAATAAAAATTTTTATGACAGTTTGCACGTAAAATTGATTGAAAACATTTTTTTAATAACTTCATCTTATTTATTTCCCATTTCGATAAAATTAAAAACGGTTTTAAGTTGGAGAGATCTTGAAGACTTTGCCTGTATATTATACAAACTTAAATTTAAAAGAGCAAGCTTTATTTTTACCAGAAGAAGGGTTGTAAACTTTCATGATCCTGGAGCAAATTGTCTTAATGATGTGTATTTTCCCACTTTTGTGCACAATTCTACCGCACATTAGTACAAATAATCGCAGTTTCCATTCTTTATACTGTGATGTTACATATTTTACCGCTTCCCCCCAAAATAATATCTTTTTTTCTGAGGCTGAAACATAATCTGCGAAATAAAAAAAAGTAACATGGGAACAGGTGCAAACTTGTAACATTTTCATTTTATTTAGGCTGATGTTTGAAGCACTTGACCATATTTATATGTTTATTGTTTCTGTTCATTAGAACAATCACCTACTTCGTATAAAAACTATTTTGCAAAAATATTGACGGACTCGTTTATTTTTCCTAAATTGCAGTACATATATCATTTGAACAGGTACCTTGATAATTATGTTGAACGCTTAATTTCAGTTTTTTATGTTACAAAGTTCAAATATTACTTATTGGCCGTGTATCTCTGGCACATTTTGGCAGTTCAAGCTTCATGTAAACAGTAATTGTATTAGTTTAAGATACACTTTATATCTGACAATCATTTAACTTATAATTAAACTATACTTACCCTTTTCTGCTCTTCCTTTATTCGTTTTGTCTATTAAAAATTAAAAGAAAAAAGTTAATTTTAAACTTCCATATACACAAGTCTACATGCATGAACACATAAAACCATAGCTAGATAACCTAAATGTGTATTAATGGTTCTAGCAAAAGTATAGCAATTTAGCTTCTTCGGTAATGATTTTACCTTTTGCTTTAATTGTAAAGGTTGAATGTAACAAGTACTAAATTTACAGTAACTTCTGTATTTGGTTCTTTAGTAAGATGTTTGAGTAATTTGTTTATCGATCCGTACAACAAGGTAAATGAACCTGAAAAAAGACTTCGTAATCCCTTGCAAAATTTTTAATTCAGCAACGTTCGACCGCGAAATATACTGGTTTCGATTAACATTAATATATGGAAATTCAATATGGGTACATATCCATGATCTTCAATTTTGTCTTTCTTCTCTTGTTAAAACTACTTCATAATAATCTAGAAATTATATTTTACTTACCCTTTTCTGTACTTGTCTCATTCATTTTTCCTATTAGAAATAAGAATTAATTTAACAATATACCTGCAAACGGTTCATTTGACAAACACTTAGAAATACATTTTAACTTAATCAAACAAAACAACACTTTCATTGTTTTTTCTTAAAGACGCATTATTGAAGCCTTCAACAATGAGCAAGCACTCTTACTTTTTCTTCCCTTTATGGCAACGGCCGCCTTTTTGACATTTGTAACTCTAAAAACCGTGTAAACCCATGCTAAGTAACATTCATGTAAATTTGCATCCAATTTGGAGAACTTTTATTTTGACCAATCAGTATTGAGATATGTAAACGTGATATATATATTTCATACTTTTGAAAATATGTCTGAAAATAAAAAAAAAACAAGTTTTCCAAAATAAACTTTATTTGGTAAGATCGTCACAGAACTTAGTGCCACTTTTTCCAAATCTTTGCTATCCGACCTATCAGT
>MJUU01006372.1:7425-31916 GCA_002080025.1 Modiolus philippinarum
AAAAAAAAAAAAGACAAAAAAAAAATTTAAAAGGAAAAGTATGCTACAATGAAAAATTCATTTCTAATTGATAATATTTTTGTCATATTTGGAGGTACTATATTAAACACAGGTTGGTATACCAATGGATACTAATTGTGCTCCTTTACATGCAGACTTGTTTTTATATTCTTCCGAGCCCTAATTTCTTTAGGGACTCGTAAAAGATCATTGAATAAAAGATGCTAGATCCTACAAATTCACTTATAGATATATTGATGACGGATGTTCTTTCCATTAATAACACATCTTTTGGGATCTATTTAGGATCCCATTTATATATCCGCCAGAACTAGAGATTACGGAACAGACAGAAACCACTAGACCTACATCTTTTTTGGACGTTCATCTCGATTTTGATGAATATTGTCATATAAGTACTTAAATTTACGACAAAAGGGCGATTTCAATTTCAAAATTATCAATTTTCCTGAGAGTGATATTCCAGCTTCTGCTTACGGAGTGTATGTTTCACAGTGTATTCGTTACGCGAAAGCTAGAACAAATGAGAGACTTTCTCATTATACATAGTTATCTCTGTGATCGCCTTATTAATCAAGGCTTCAAAAAATTCCGACAAGAAGGACCAAAAGCATAGTCTATCTAAAATTGATATGACAAAACAAGAAGGATAAAACCCTATCTCTATTCATATTTATATTGCATACGGACAAGAATAGCCAAAAGCATAGTCCATCTAAAATCAAAACGGCAAAACAAGAATGATCAAACCTATTCTCAATCAATATTTATATTGCACACTGACAAGAAGGACTTAAAGCATACATGTAGTCCATCTAAAATCAATATGGCAAAACAACAAGGATCAAACCCTATCTCCATTTATATTTATATTGCATACTGACAAGATGGACCAAAAGCATAGTCAATCTAAAATCTATATGGCAAATCAAGAAAGACCAAAAGTCAAACCATTCTCAATTTATATTTAAATTGTATACCGACAAGAAGGACCAAAAGCATAGTCAATCTAAAATCTATATGGCAAAACAAGAAGGATCAAACCCATTCTCTATTATTATGCATACTGCATGGCAACAAGAAGGACCAAAAGCATAGTCCATGTAAAATCAATATGGCAAAACAAAATATAGCTTATCGATAGAGAGATCAAAATAACATGAAAAATACCGGAGAGTTGGGTTAAAATCGTTGATCATCAATATGGTTAATCAAGTGTCGAATACCAAGTTTTTGGGTGGAATCATTGCCCATCACTATTGTAAAATTGTGACACCTGTAAACAAGAAGGATCAAACCCCTTCTCCATTAATATTTATATTTTACACGGACAAGACGGACCAAAAGCATAGTCCATCAAAAATCAATATGGCATATCAAGGATCGAATCCCTTCTCCTTTTATATCTATATATGCATACCGACAAGAAGAACCAAAAGCAAAAACTCTGAATTAGAGTCCACCAATATGGCAAACAACTGTTGCATTCCGAGAAGTAGGGACAAATAACATGTACCGATGTTAGTGCGCATTTTGTCTTTGCAGATAATCCGCATCATTGTAAAACAACCACAACAAATTAAATTTCTGGATAAAAGGTACAGACTGTTCGAACACCATAATAGATGTGGTAATGTGTTCTCGAAGATAAGCTTTCCTTAAATATTCACTTTTAACAGAAAAAAAAACATCACTAAACTTAAATTATTACATTTTTGTACCTGATGAATCTGTCGACAACATTTACACTAACATGTAAATCTCTGTTCATCTGTGATTTTATCCATGTAAAAAAAATAAGCTTTACGATAATACCAGTCGCAAAATGCTGCGACAGAACAGGAGAAAAGACTTAGTGAGGAACGAACCGTCTGTCAAACAAACTTGTCCATAGACAGTTACTATAATGGAACACAGAGTCCTATTATTACGACACAAAAAGGACAATGGAGACACACATAGGAAAATTGGTTTTAGAGTTGCCTTTTATAATACTTACACTAGACTCTGTCAAACTTGTCATTATAAAAAGGTTTTATTCTTCAACCTAGTAAAGTTGGTGAATTATGACCATGCACAATTTTATTTACTTTGCAAATTCAACGTTTTGAAACACAGCGCTATGTACCGAATTATGAGCATGTCTAATATGTGGGCTATCTTTTAATTTTTAGCTATGGATTTTTTTTTAGAATAAAATGAGGTATTCAAAATAAAATTCGGCATAGAGCAATAACTTGATCATAATCATTTCAGTTGTGTTGTTGACTTTTTCAGTTAACCTTTTTTACTTTTTGACATGAAATTCTTTAAATGAAGGAAATTTACCTTGTATTTAATTTAGTTTGTAAACACCCTTATCTGTAAAAAACGTCATAAGTTTTTCTGGAAAATAAATTTAGTTTTACTATTACTAATAATGCACAAATTCCGCAAGGCATAAGACTATTGCTAAAACACACAAAAATGTAAAAAAAAATCAGATAAATCAACGAGATCCAAACCAAAGACAAGGTAATGGAGCAAAACTTTTATGATATGTATCATTTTGAAATAAACATGACACCTTTAAAAGTCACTGATTTCTGAAAGAACTTTAGACTTGTCTTTGAGATTATTTATAACTAAATGGTGACTGATACTGCATCCACATTAGCATTGGTTTTATATATTAAGATACATTGTCATCTTAATATTTGGGAAGTAGTATTTAGTAATTTACGACTAGCAGGCATTTTACAGACAAAAGAGTCGGACAACAATGATGGCGTAATTTAAAATTTAAGAAATGAATATAGATGATCAAATTAATATATAAACTTTCTTTACGAGACACAACGTTTGTAAAGAGCCGCTCAATGATTATCAACATGATCAGCAAAAAAGACGAACTGATGAATTAAAATCATGTTTTTTTAATTATTGGTAAGTAAATAACAAACGCCGAAGTAACTGTAAAGTTATCAATAGTCTAGTGTTGCACACAATCACAAACGGAGATGAGATTAACTGATTCTGCAACACCAATAAAAACTTTAATTAATTAAAAGTACACAACACAAAGTGAATATAACATACCGACTTGAAGAATCAAAATCATTGTCTATAAATATGCCATGCCAAAACTTGTATAACATAAAAGGAACGATCGAAATCATAGTGTATCAAGATCGGAAATCGTAGCATACTAATTAGAACGATCAACATCAAAGTCTATCAAGATCGCAAAACGAATGTAGCATACGTACAATGACGGTAAAAATAATCGTCAGTCAACATGGAAAAACAAGTGTCTTTTGCAAACCGACAAGTCAGATAAAAATTATCGTTAGTCAACATGGAAAAACAAGTGTTTTTTGCATAACGACAAGTCAGATCAAAATTCTCCTCAGTCAACATGGAAAAACGAGTGTTTTTTTGTATACCGACAAGTCAGATAAAATTTCTCGTCAGTCAACATGGAAAAACAAGGGTTTTTTTTGCATACCGATAAGTCAAATAAAAATTCTCGTCAGTCAACATGGAAAAACAAGTGGTTTTTGCATAACGACAAGTCAGATCAAAATTCTCGACAGTCAACTTGGAAAAACAAGTGTTTTGCATACCGACAAGTCAGATAAAAATTATCGTCAGTCAAGTGTTTTTTGCATTCGTCAGTCTACATGGAAAAACAAGTGTTTTTGCATACTGACAAGGCAGATCAAAATAATCGTCAGTCAACATGGAAAAACATGTGTTTTTTCCTACCGACAAGTCAGATCAAAATTCTCGCCAGTCAACAGGACAATACAAGTGTTTATTGCATACCAACAGTCAGATCAAAATTCTCGTAAGTCAACATGGAAAAAACAAGTGTTTATTGCATACCGACAAGTCATTAGTATTTTTCAAAACAAGTGTATCATGACGAAAAGGGAATCAACATCACAGTCGATCAATATGGCAATTTAAATATGGCATTCTGACAAGACGGGTTAAAACACCGACAACTTTGATCACCACAGTTGTCCACCAATATGGCAAAATAAGTAAGTATTAAATAACAATAGGAAGCAAATCTCACTCTAGCATTATGGAAAAGTAAGTATTATATAACGACAGGACCCATCGTATTCATAGTCTATCAGTATGACAAAACAATAGGAGAATTTCGTCTAGATGGACCATTAATATGTTAAAAAAAGTATGTCATACCTACAAAAGGAATCAAATCGTAGTCCACCAATGAAAAAAAAATAAATGTATAACATGCCGACAGGAGGGATCAAATCATAATCAATCAATATAAAAAATATAACATGCCGACAGGAGGGACCAAATCATAATCCATCAATAGGAAAAAATTATAACATGCCGACAGGAGGGATCAAATCGTAATCAATCAATATACAAAAAACATGTATAACTTGCCGACAAGAGGGACGAAATCGTAATCCATCAGCATCGCAAATCAAATGCAACATGCGGACAAGAGGAAATGGCTGAACAAAGAGAGCAAGAAAGTGGAACTCAGAGTAGGATCAGGTATCCCGGAAGAGTGAACATCCTTCAAGTTTCACTATGTAGAGAAAAAAAATCATTTAAGATATAGGAGCCGCCTTTAACGTACTATGAGGTATGAGCAAAGGTTATTATTAAAGACTCCATGCTGAATTCAAGATGAAAAACAACAATACGAGGGCTGTCCGTAAAGTTCGTTGACAAGGCTAAATAAAAATAAATGCAGCGTTTTATATATTTATATTTTGCATATTCGTAAGCCTTCAGCTTATATGAATTTGGATACATAAAAGTTGATCCCATTTTGCATGCCAAATTGCAAATCCATCCTCGTAGAAAGCCGCGGAATAGTGACCCGGAGCAACACGAATATTGCATGTCAAACGTAGTGCCTAAGATTTGTTATTGTATAGGTATTTTATACAAATTCAGTGAATAGTGAAATGAAAATGACATTGCAATGTTTATATTATGTTCAACATCAAAATTGCCAAATTTCAACTTCTAAAGATTTGAAATGACAATTTAACAGAGCTTTAAATGTCTCATGGCAAAATCAGAAATTCTAGAAACCTAATGTTTTTTCGATAACGTGGAGCAGTGACGCGAGTCTAGTTTCGTTCAGACATCGGAAAACACCCTCAAATACCAACATATTCCCAATATATTTAGAAAAAGGCATAGGCATAGTAAAGTATGTTTTGCATTACAATTCGAGTCGTACAGAAATTTTTGGGCACAAGAACAAGTTTAAAGGATGGATAAAATGTGTAAAACTAGCCATCCTACTTTAACTTCCAGGGTGTTACTGCCCATGATTTCCGTCTATCAGTAAATGAAGTTTGCAAGTGGTTCAAAATTGATAACTTTTCGGTACAAGAAATTATATCAAATGCCCTAAATATTTTAAAGACAGGAAACTACAAAAATTCCGAATTTGTTTAATTTCGAGTTCTTCATTAAATGTAAACCTCCAAGACTAGGACGTCAAACAATTTGCATGTTTGTGCTCCGGGTGTATAACATTTGTCTCTTTTGTTTCGACAGAAAAATAATTACTTGTGCTTTGATTGCGATGATATTTTGCATACTTATGCAGTAAAACACATTGTAAATGAAAATATTAGTTTCATATACATTCTCGTTATTTAGCAATTTTTATTAAGATTGTCCACGAACTTTACGGACAACCCTCGTAAATCATTGTTCCATTGCCTGATTTTACCACGTATTTATAGAGACTTTGTCTCGTGTGTGTGTGTATGTTTTCATTATTTACATAGCAATTACTGTGGAATTTCATGTAAAATAGAATATATTATGTATTAGTTAAATGAAGGTTCGTTGGTTTATTGAAGAATAAAACAATGGTTTTACTTTTTTACTTTGCTAAGATTGTTTTCTCATGTACATGTAAAGTAAAATACAATGTTCACTATATGTAATATTTCGGGGTCTTATAAATCATCATATTAACATCAGTAATCTAAAACGATTACATTACAAAATTTACCATAAAAAATTAATGAATTAATACTTTTTGTGAATTATTTACTTTTCTTTTGTGTTTTTTTCTAATGTTATCAGTAATAGTTTTGTTTATTTTCATTTTTTAAACATATTTTGTGTTTCAATATAACAACGAACAATTCTCCCTTTACTGGATCTGAGTTTCAAACACTAACGTATCTAATGTCAAAATCCCATATGTTGTTTCTTGAAATTGTTCTGTTTCAGAATCAAATCTTAATTCGAATTCCGACAATTTCTTTAACATCCGATTCTTAGTTCAAACTCAAACTATTCATCATATAATCAATATCGTACAAATCATCTCGCTCTTTGAAAGCCCAGCTTCCACAACTAACTCCTCCACGAATTTTCACATCAGAAGTTCTAGCGTTCTTCATTCTACTTAGCCGTCGAGTAATTTTTACAGTTACCACAGAAAGAAGACCGAGTCTCTCTAAGTTTTTAAATATCCATAATCTTCTATTGTCAGCTGGAACATACATTCCATCGATACATTTCACTTCAATCATAGGTAGTCTTGACACTGACATCTTCCCTTCTACAATGTCGTCCAGAACTTCACCAATCTGGCGGCCATCTTTGAATTTGCTTGCAATCGAACTTTGTGAGTATAAAATATCCGACGGATTCAAAACTAAATTCGACATTTCTCAAATCTGTACTGATAATTATTTTCATTTGTTTCTTTGACGGTATCAAATTGAAATAATAACTTAGTAGTTATGTCCACAAATTATATATAACGAACTGAAATTTCTAGAAGTGAAAATTTCCAAATGCAAATAATTGCATATCAACAAATCGATTTGAAACTATTATTAATGTGTTGACACAAATGGATATTGATAGGACTAGGCAATAATAGCTAAAAATAAAATTAAAAAGATCCAGGAAGCTCAGTCTAATTTAATCGGGGGTACCTTAAACAACAATATCACTTTCAAAATTATTATATGGTTATTAAGAACAATTATTTTTAAAGTATATACTTGCGATCGGTACTTTCTCTGAGAAATAAATACAAGATATGTAATTAAAAGCAAAATTCTGCAAAACTTTTAGTCTTTAAGTGTAACCGTAATTCGGTGACAATTACAAAATATTTGGTACCAGGAAATAGTCAATCTTCAAGTAAATTGTAGTATCCTGATATTTATACATGTTTATAGAAATATAAGTAAACTAAAATACATCTAGTTTAAGACTGTTTTTAGACTTTATTATTAATGAAAATACTTATGAGGGAAACTATTGTACCTTTCAAGGAACTTTATATTGTAAGAAGGCCTCAAGGGCGTTGTAAGGTAACGAAAATCCATGATTTTAAATTAAATTGACACTATATACTTTTAATGGAAGTTTATGGGAAACCAAAAAAATTCAGCTAAAATATTGATAGTTCATGGTTTTAAAGATAGTCCCCCCCTTTTTTTCGCAAAAAGGCTCCCTTAAATTTTTACCTTAGTATATGTATAATATTGATACGAATCAATAAATGAGAACTAAGCATCATCAATTTTCATGCTGCTGTTACCAGTTACTTGTCATCCATTCATGACAAATACGTGTACATTCCTGCCCTTAAAACCCCTATTGACATTATTTTCATTCGCAAAAATCATTATAACAGTTGCTTAAAGAAAGGACTAAATTGGTTACTCCAACGGAATCCTTCCTATACAGCTACGCTGTCTAAAGAGGTGATATTGTAGAGCCATAAATCTGTTTTGCCTTCCTATAGGATTTTGACCAAGGATGAAGATACTGATCTCGCCTCTTTGTACTGGCTCCCAATGATACACAAATGCCCATATATGTCATACCTACAAAAGGAATCAAATCGTAGTCCACCAATGAAAAAAAATATATGTATAACATGCCGACAGGAGGGATCAAATCATAATCAATCAATATAAAAAATATAACATGCCGACAGGAGGGACCAAATCATAATCCATCAATAGGAAAAAATTATAACATGCCGACAGGAGGAATCAAATCGTAATCCATCAATATGAAAGGAATTATAACATGCCGACAGGAGGAATCAAATCGTAATCCATCAACATGAAAGGAATTATAACATGCCGACAGGAGGGATCAAATCGTAATCAATCAATATACAAAAAACATGTATAACTTGCCGACAAGAGGGACGAAATCGTAATCCATCAGTATCGCAAATCAAATGCAACATGCGGACAAGAGGAAATGGCTGAACAAAGAGAGTAAGAAAGTGGAACTCAGAGTAGGATTAGGTAACCCGGAAGAACGACATCCTTCAAATTTCACTATGTAGATAAAAAAATCATTTAAGATATAGGAGCCGCCTTTAACGTACTATGAGGTATGAGAAAAGATTATTATTCAAGACTCCATGCTGAATTCAAGATGAAAAACAACAATAAATCATTGTTCCATTGCCTGATTTTACCACGTATTTATAGAGACTTTGTCTCGTGTGTGTGTATGTTTTCATTATTTACATAGCAATTACTGTGGAATTTCATGTAAAATAGAATATATTATGTATAAGTTAAATGAAGGTTCGTTGGTTTATTGAAGAATAAAACAATGGTTTTACTTTTTTACTTTGCTAAGATTGTTTTCTCATGTACATGTAAAGTAAAATACAATGTTCACTATATGTAATATTTCGGGGTCTTATAAATCATTATGTTAACATCAGTACTCTAAAACGATTACATTACAAAATTTACTATAAAAAAATAATGAATTAATACTTTTTGTGAATCATTTACTTTTCTTTGTGTTTTTTCTAATGTTATCAGTAATAGTTTTGTTTATTTTCATTTTTTAAACATATTTTGTGTTTCAATATAACAACGAACAATTCTCCCTTTACTGGATCTGAGTTTCAAACACTAACGTATCTAATGTCAAAATCCCATATGTTGTTTCTTGAAATTGTTCTGTTTCAGAATCAAATCTTAATTCGAATTCCGACAATTTCTTTAACATCCGATTCTTAGTTCAAACTCAAACTATTCATCATATAATCAATATCGTACAAATCATCTCGCTCTTTGAAAGCCCAGCTTCCACAACTAACTCCTCCACGAATTTTCACATCAGAAGTTCTAGCGTTCTTCATTCTACTTAGCCGTCGAGTAATTTTTACAGTTACCACAGAAAGAAGACCGAGTCTCTCTAAGTTTTTAAATATCCATAATCTTCTATTGTCAGCTGAAACTTACATTCCATCGATACATTTCACTTCAATCATAGGTAGTCTTGACACTGACATCTTCCCTTCTACAATGTCGTCCAGAACTTCACCAATCTGGCGGCCATCTTTGAATTTGCTTGCAATCGAACTTTGTGAGTATAAAATATCCGACGGATTCAAAACTAAATTCGACATTTCTCAAATCTGTACTGATAATTATTTTCATTTGTTTCTTTGACGGTATCAAATTGAAATAATAACTTAGTAGTTATGTCCACAAATTATATATAACGAACTGAAATTTCTAGATGTGAAAATTTCCAAATGCAAATAATTGCATATCAACAAATCGATTTGAAACTATTATTAATGTGTTGACACAAATGGATATTGATAGGACTAGGCAATAATAGCTAAAAATAAAATTAAAAAGATCCAGGAAGCTCAGTCTAATTTAATCGGGGGTACCTTAAACAACAATATCACTTTCAAAATTATTATATGGTTATTAAGAACAATTATTTTTAAAGTATATACTTGCGATCGGTACTTTCTCTGAGAAATAAATACAAGATATGTAATTAAGAGCAAAATTCTGCAAAACTTTTAGTCTTGAAGTGCAACCGTAATTCGGTGACAATTACAAAATATTTGGTACCAGGAAATAGTCAATCTTCAAGTAAATTATAGTATCCTGATATTTATACATGTTTATAGAAATATAAGTAAACTAATTACATCTAGTTTAAGACTGTTTTTAGACTTTATTATTAATGAAAATACTTATGAGGGAAACTATTGTACCTTTCAAGGAACTTTATATTGTAAGAAGGCCTCAAGGGCGTTGTAAGGTAACGAAAATTCATGATTTTAAATTAAATTGACACTATATACTTTAAATGGAAATTTATGGGAAAGCTAAAAAATTCAGCTAAAATATTGATAGTTCATGGTTTTAAAGATAGTCCCCCTTTTTTTTCTTTTTTTTTTTCGTAAAAAGGCTCCCTTAAATTTTTACCTTAGTATATGTATAATATTGATACGAATCAATAAATGAGAACTAAGCATCATCAATTTTCATGCTGCTGTTACCAGTTACTTGTCATCCATTCATGACAAATACGTGTACATTCCTGCCCTTAAAACCCCTATTGACATTATTTTCATTCGCAAAAATCATTATAACAGTTGCTTAAAGAAAGGACTAAATTGGTTACTCCAACGGAATCCTTCCTACACAGCTACGCTGTCTAAAGAGGTGATATTGTAGAGCCATAAATCTGTTTTGCCTTCCTATAGGATTTCGACCAAGGATGAAGATACTGATCTCGCCTCTTTGTACTGGCTCCCAATGATACACAAATGCCCATATAAACAACGGTACATCGCTGGATTTGCTAAATGATCTACAAAACCTAGCTCTAGGTTGTAAATCTCCATCTTTAAAGCCGTTAAAGGGGCCTTCAAAAATTTTGTGATTATAAGAATCTAACACGGGTGCGTGTGCGAGACAAGGAAATCTCAGACACCCAAGGGCAAGATTAAGGATGTCTCTGACGAGGCTTTGCCGAGTCAGAGACTGCCTAATCTTGCCCGCGGGTGTCTGAGATTTCTTTGTCTTGCACACCAACCCGTGTTTGATTCTTTTTCTCACCCTACCAACACGAATGACTTGTTGACATTGGACATAACGTCATTCGTGACCAGGCGTAATAACGCGATACTGTTACATTCAAATAATTCAAATCATAACACATTACACAATCATTTTCTAGTCTTGTCCTCCCAGTTTTGTCTATTGTATTTTTACGCTGTAATTTCTCATATATGTCAGAAAATCTGAAGTTCACCTTCATGTCGTTGGTTACATTCGGGAGTTACGTCCCTTTCTTTGCCTTTTGGCTTTCCGTAAATCACACTACAGACTGAAACATTATCAGCACAAAACACGTCAGTGTAGCAGTAATTATGACTTTAATTATGTTCGAATAACCGACAAACTTAAATTCATATCGAACGATGATCACCATAATTTGGCGGGAAAATGTGCGTGTAGCTTGTCTCACCCACGGGTGAGACAGAAAAATCTCACCCAGGTTTTGGTTGCATAGAAAGCACTACAGGTAGGGTGAGAAACCTTCTTTCCACACTCCACACTATAGCACCACACCCCATGAACAACTGAAATCTCGACTGAAAGATTTAATTCATGCATGTTTCTCTTGTAAGAACGGTCAACGTGGATATAAGTACATTTATATAATTACAGAACAAGTTATACAGCTAGAGAAAAGGGGTATAAGTACATTTTATACTGCAACCATTCTATTTGCGTAAGTAAACTACATTGACTGTATAAACATAAGTGATATACAGTCACTGACCGTATACCACTTTCTCAATGACGTCAACAATGTGTTTCCGTAGAGATTGTTCCATGACGTTGCAAGAAAACATGGATTCATCTCAAGCTGACGACGTCCGCTTCACATTTCAAATCCTCATTTTTACCGATAAATTTTACCTAAAATTTGCTTTGTTTATGTTGCAGTATAAACACAATAACAGTACATTGACTTGGCATAAACTTTATATAAGGATTCGGCTCGAAACGGTGAAAATGCTCGCCAAAGGCTCGCATTTTCCCGCGTTTCTAAGCCTCATCCTTATATTGTGTTTATGTCAAGTCAATATACTGTTATTGTCTATGTAATAGTTAGCGAACAAGTATTTTATGTGAAATACGACTCCGAATAGGCAAAAGGTGATAAAGATGTTAGGATTTCTGATCGACATTATATTTATCCAGTTTGGAGGACTTGTTTTCAACAGGCTATCGGAATTCTGCTGAACATAAAATGTTAACCATTTCTTACCGATCTGTTTCTCCACTCTTAAGAGGCTAAATTCATTGAAAGGCTTCTTCAAAATAACGATAAAAAAACTAGCCCAGTCCTTTAATTTCCGTTATATAGATGATATTTTGTCACTGAACAACCCTTGCGTTTGTGGTTTTTCCATCTTATCTATTCAAAATCTTGATATTAGCAAAAGGGGTAATCTACAAACTAGGCTATATGTGTACACTTTGTTCAGTTACTATTATTTAAATTTATGTAAATTCTAAAACCTAAGGATTAACTCCCTCCATCGTAGTTTTGTCCTTAGTTTTATATTACTGTTTATTCGGATTTCGTTTGGTTTCATGCATTTTAAACATTTTTGAAATTATGGATTTCCTATGTTTGGGTTCTAGTGCTGCTGATGAATTAATTTCCGAAATGGCCATACAGATCATTAAAATTATTGCACTTGGAGTTAACATATGCATGTGTTAGGGTCTCATGTTCATTTACTACATATCCTTTCGTAAAATATATGACAAACGCCATGACTTCATTTTTCCAATGATTGTCTTACCTTTTCTTTGTAGCATATTCTAATAGCGACAACATGTGGAGCGTTCATCTCCCAATTAATTCGCTATTCTAGGACCTGTGGTCGATACAGTAGATTCCTTAATAGATCTTAATAGAATCCGGTTGCCCGCCTACTTTAACAAGATTATGTAACCAATATCTGAAGTCATAAATGCAAAAGTTTTATGGTAGACATCATGATATTGTGTCGCTGTCTGTTTCCCCGATGGCGAAGATTTTCTCCTTTAATGTTTTCCTCTGCTGGATTTGACTTTACTACCGGAATTGACATGTTGAACTCGGTGGATGTCTTATAACTTGCTCTACCGGTGCCCCTGATGTCATCTATGGTTTTAAGTTGGGTCCGTCTTGTTCATCCGTTTTGGTGTCTCCATTCACTTTACTGTTCTGTACTTATGTGGTGTCTTTGTTTCTTGGTGTATCTGATGTTGTCATTGTCTTTGGATTATTCCTATTTAGATAGAGTAGTACAATTAACAGTAACTAAATACCGAAGTCACTGTGAATTTATTTTCTGCATATGCGCATTTCGACAACTTATGTCTCTTCAGTGCAGATAAAATCTAAAAGTTTGGAAGACCATAAAATCAAATATGTTAAAACAACTGATAGAGAACAAATACCCAATATGATCTAAATGAAAAGCCAAAATTAGCTAAGGACAGAGCTTTGCATAAGGGAGATACTCGTTAGTTTTCAACAAAATTTACAAAAAATTAGATATTGCAAGATTAGATATAAAATCGGCTTTCGGGTCAGCACCGAAGTACTGACTACTGGGTTGGTGAATACCCTCGGGGACTAACAGTCCACCAGCAAAGGCATCGACCCAGTGGTAACAAATAACTAAATACCGAAGTTGCTGTCAATTTATTTTCTGCATATATTTCGACAACTTATGTCTCTTCAGTGCAGATAAAATCTAAAAGTTTGGAAGACCATAAAATCAAATATGTTAAAACAACTGATAGAGAACAAATAAAGGGGTATGGAGTAAATGTACAATGGACGAAATCCCTATAAATACATGGTAAGATTAAGCAAATGGAACAACGCTTTCATTGTTGTTCTTCATTATGTCAGGTCTAGTAACATGCTTCTAGAAGGAATTTATTGTTTCAATTTTTGTTGTTTTGTTTGTTATTTTTCTTTTTTGCTGATTCCCCATGTCACCTTCTTTGATTAAGTTTATATCTGTATTGTAACACATAAAAAACCAAAGAAGAGTTCAACAATTAAACATAGGACATATCGACTAGCATTAGTTTGTGATATGTGGAAATTCAAAGTCATGGCATCACATTGCATTGTTCAGTTCTCTGACAGACCTACTTCCAACTTTTATTGTTCGACGAGGTTTCACAATAGTATTTATAGCATACTGACTGTGATAAATCTTATAATTCTTTATACATTTCAACAGAATAATTTGGTACCTTGAAATTGACTGATTTCCTCCCTTCTACAATTAAGAGATAACTATGATGTATTTAAGTACATGGATTTTACTGTCCCAATATTATTTTCAAAAACAAGTCGACAGTGGTGTGGGAAAACATATGTTTGTATAAGTTTATCCCACAACGATCCTTAAATAATTGTTATCTCTCATCACTCTTTATTGGAATAAATAATAAAAGAATATGGAGTAAATGCCCATAGGACAAAGTATCTTCAAATACATGGTTAAATCGGATATGGAACTCAGCTGTTCCTATCGTTGTCTACGTTTGTCTTTTGTCTTATACATGTTTTTCTTGTGTATTTCCTAGCAAATTGTTGCATGTAATTATAATTTTCAGCCATTGTAGGTGTTTCCTGTTATCCATTTTTTAACATTTACTTTTGTTCTTCATTTTCAAAATCTTAAATCGGTTTTGAAAAAAAAAACTTTAACTAGATTTGCAATTGCATGCAATAGCCGATGTCACCCCAGACCACCAATTCGATGATTCCACAAGATTCGCAGCCTCAAAATATACCTAGAAATCAATTTTCGTTTAAATCGGGAAAAGTCGGGGTGACATAAATACTAGTAGTTCTAGTAGTTCCGGCATTAATCAATTGGATTTTAGTCCATGAAAATTCAGCAGAAATTTGAAAACGCAGGCTATGCGTTTAATGTAATGTTTTCACTAAAATACAGACCAAAATTAAGGCTTAAAGAAATATATCCTAGTCATCTCCATTTATCAGCTTTTGGTGCAAAACATAACATTTCAGATTGCAACTTTTTTTAAATGTCAAGGCATGGGGCTAGTCAATTAGTTTAACTTGGTACTTTTTACTTGTATTCCTATCTGTATTAAACGTCATAGCGTAGAGATGTGAGTCTATTTTAGGTCGTATCTACAAATAAGGCCGCCAAAGTACGTTTTCTGGAAATTAAATATAGTTTTACTATCACTATGACTATCTGGTCAGAACATTTATTGTGTTTAAAATGATATGTGCAAATTGCAGAATAATAATTGAATCTTGATATGTGAAAAAAAACAGCTAAAGTAGCTTTCATTGATTTGTCAAGTAACTGAAAAAACATTGAAAGAAAATAGACCTTTAAAACTAAATGTTATGTTTACGTTTTCGAATTATACACAGCAATAGATTATTGCAAAAACAAATACGGTTTCTGACGTACATGAATAAGTTCCAAGACACAAAGACCACATGATTCAATTATATAATTATTAATGTCGTGCAAGTCATTCTGATCTTTGAAAGCCCAACTTCCACCATTTACAACTTTCCACGAATTTTCAAATCAGTACTGCAGTAGTTCTAGCATTTTTTTTCTACCTAGTCAGCAGGTGACTAAAACCGTGACTTGTCTTCGATTGTCGGTTGATACATAGTTTCCATCTTAACATTTTGCTCAAAGTAAAGGAAATGTGGATACTGACATCTTCCCTTCTACAATATTGTCTAATATGAAGGTCATTTGAATTTGCTTGTAATTGAACTTCGTGAGTATAATATGTCCTATAGATTCAAAATTTAATTCGGTATTTTTCAAATCTTTCGTTATAATACCTTTAATAATGAAATTTCTATTGATGAAAATTTCCAAAAGCAAAGTGCCCAGTTAACTTCTTTGGTTTTGTGACAACATAGGTATATCTATTATTGCAGTATATGCACTTGCTGATTACAGTGACTACGATATCATATCTAAAAATAAATTAAAAGATCCAGGAAGTTGAACTGGATTTTAACGATTCATTATGAAACAGAAATACGAAACAAAAACCAGAGGCTCACATGTGAGCCTGTATCGCTCACCTGGTGGCTTTTGATCAAATAAGATCTTCCCACAGGGTTCAATATTTGATGTGAGGTCACAGCCAGTTGGTAGTAAAATCATTCATTTGGTAGATTACTGTCATGTTAAAATGCATAGCTAATATCAGTTATTAAACGGTTTCAAGAATAAACAATTCACAACATTTTCCCATAGATTTTTATTTTGAACTTTATTCCCTGATAGCGACCATCTCTTATTTCTGATTTGTACATATATATATGTATATAATTTATAGGACCATCAAGTAACCATGCTTACTTAATATCAACTTGATATATGAATGTTTTCAAAACTTTTCATTTGCAACATTTTCCCAAGGGTGCAATGTTAAACTAACTAAATATTTGCATTGGCGGCCATCTTGGATTTATATGATCGGTACTAAAATCATACATTTGTTGAAGGACCATCATGTGACCATGCCTAAATGATATCAACTTGATGTAAGAAACGGTTTTCAAGAATTTACAATTTACAACATTTTCCCATAGGGTCCTATGTTAAACTATGGTGCCTGCTGGCAGCCATTTCGGATTTCTGAAAGGTACAAAAATATATAGAATTCGGAAGATGACCATCATGTTACCAAGAATGTTAATCAACTTGATATATGAAACTGTTTTCAAGAATTTAGCAATTCAAAACATTTTCACATAGGGTCCGATGATCTGAAGGAGCAGCCATCTTGAATTTATGATCGACACTAAAATAATACATTTGTTTGGTGGCCACCATGTCATCATGTCTTGTTAATATCAACTTGATATACGAAACGGTTTCAAGAATTAACAATTTACAATATTTTTCCATAGGGTCCTATGTTAAACTATGTTCCCCGGCGTCGGCCATCTTGGATGATATGTGAACCAATCAAATGTATGTAGAAATTGTATTTCTTGATAAGATGAACACTTTTGCTATTCAAACTAGACCTCTATCTGAAAGCGTTTTTGAAAAATTAGACAAAACGTAAAAAAAAATAAAAATTAGACAAATTAAGGGCAATAACTTCTATATGGGTATTCAGATTTTCATAAAAAAATTTCAGGCGGGTAGATCTTGACATGCTGAACATTTTTGCAATTAAAAATTAACCTCTATCTCTTATAGTTTTTCTAATGTTAAAATTTTGAAATTTTTACGGGAAAAGGGCAATAACTCTAAAACGGGATTTTGGATTTTCTTCAAAATTGCAGGGCAGATAGATCTTGCAATGCTGATCATTTTTACTTGTCAGAATCTTTTTATATCTGTAACGGTTTTCGAGTTATTTGCAATATAAAAAAACAGCAATTCACCCTTATGTTCTATTTTTAGTAACAGCGGCCATATTGTTTGATCTACGGACTTATAAAACATAATTTTGAAAGTGCATACCCTGGTGATGATTCAGGACAAGTTTGATTACAATTGGCCCAGCAGTTTCAGAGGAGAAGAATTTTGAAATTGATGACGGACAGACCGACGGACGACGGACGCAAAGTGATGGCAAAAGCTCACCTGGCCTTTTAGGCCAGGTGAGCCAAAAATGACAATTCCATTTTTTTCTCTCAACAACAGCCATACATCCTGCATAATAATATCAATTGTAAACATTGGTCATCAAGCTATATATTCAGTGGTGTTACTTTTTAAGAAGAGATTACAAAATATGCATAATGAACAATGACCTATGCATCAAAGTATTACCACTTTGGTTCCACGAATGGCAAGTTTCAACAAAATATATAGTAACAGTGAAGAAAAAAATTGGAAAAAGAAATAATTTTTCTGTTTATTTTACTTTCTTCTAAACTATAAGGTTAGCTAGAATATCTGCGGCACGCTAAGGCAGAATAACTTCTATTTTGTAAAATAACTTTAGTAAATTACAAAAATACCGAAGTTACTAATAATTTAGTTTCCGCATATGACCAACTAATGTCTCTTTAGTGTATACCAGATAAAAAATGTTCAGAAATCCATAACTAGTAAATATGTGTAAAGCTCGAAAGGAACAAATTACCGATAAGATCTAAATAGAAAATGCCAAAATCAGCTAATGACAGAGCTATGCAAGAGGAAGAAAGGGAGGTACTACTTAGTTTTAACATTTCTTTTCTAATTTAGGTATTGCAAGTAACCAAATAAATTCGGTTGTCGGGTCTGCACCGAAGTACTGCCAACTGGGTATGTGAATACCTTCGGGGACTAAGAGTCCACCAGCAGAATAATCGTCCATGTGTCAATAAATAACGAAAATATAAAAGTTACTATGAATTTATTCTCTGCATATGGCCATTTCGACCACTTATGTCTCTCCAGTGCAGATCAAATCAAAATGTTTGAAATCAATTATCCGAAATATGTGTAAAAGCTACTAGAAAAAATGATATACTGCAAAGATTTCTATGAGAATGGTGAACATGTAAGAATAAAAAAACTTGGTTCGAAAACTTTCACTAGATAATGGAATTACCTAACCAGAACTCTGTAATAAGTGTTTTTGTCCCTTTTTCATATTGTGGGTCCTATACACCTTTTTTTACAATACAGTGGCAAATATAAAAAGTCTCACATTCATTAATTTTTTTTACCTTTTCTGTGAAAAGGTAGCTTCACACTCTTGCGTGCAAGCCACTGTAATATACACCTCTGATAAATCCTGGACATCTATGTATAAAAGTGAGACAAGATGCCCCTAGATATTAAGTGTTTCCAGTTTTACAGGTAACATCTTATTGCTTTATAACTGTCTACCGAAATATTGCTTAACAAGCTCGACATATTTTTTCATATTTCAGCATGTTGATGATGTAATCCTCAGTATATCCATTGCTGGAAGTGGTGCTCTGTTACCTGTAAAACAAGTTGAGTGTGCCTACGTTTGTTTGAAAACACGGTCTCGCAGGTAGGTGTAATTGAATTTCAGTTATGAATGTAAAATAAAAGTTTGGGAGAGACAAATTAATTCTTAAGACACTATTACAGAATTTTAATATTTTGAAGAAGATCTCTTGATCTTAGAATCACTTTTATATTGACAACATTAATGGTGTTAGCTTCTTCAGTTTAGTACATTTTTTTCTAATTCGAACTGATTTCCCCCTGCGTAACATGTATGAAAACAAGCATCAAGAATACCGGCATTAAAATCTCAGAACCTGTTGTTAAATGCAACAATTTCTACGCGCCACGCAGAAAACTAAAGTCAAATTACTAACCTACACAGCGAATTACAAAATTACTTGAGATACATGTACAATGCAAATTTTGGAAGCTGTTCCGAATTAAAAAAAGTATCGCTCACTTGCCACAATCAAGCTAACATTTTAAGTTATACAGTTATACACCACCAATATTTTGAACTGTATTTAAAGTCTGATCTTGTTTTACTATATTTCTTTGTTGGGCTTTTTTTGACAAAAACATACTTGCTAAGGACCACTTTCAACACCAGTTTTGAAGTTGAGACATAATTTTGTAAATGGTTTTAAAACCATATTTTTAAGTAACCACATCAAGAATTGGACAATGTTGAATTTTCCCACCTTTTTTGCAAATGGCAGTCGACGAACAATTCTTAACATCAGTTTTGAATTCATAATATCAATATCCACTTGGAAACCAAATTTCATTGAAATCGGACAATGTTGAATTTTCCCGCCTTTTGTGGAAGCCATTTTGAAAATGGCAGTCAAAGAACAATTTTCAGCATCTGTTTTGAAGTCGCAATATCAGTATCCACTTGGAAACCAAATTTTATTGAAATCGGACAATGTTGAATTTTCCCGCCTTTTTTTGGCGGCCATTTTGAAAATGGCAGTCAACGGACAATTTTCAACACCGGTTTTGAAGTCCCAACATCAATATCTATTTGGAAACCAAATTTTATTGAAATCGGACAATGTTGAATTTTCCTGTCTTTTAATGGCGGCCATTTTGATAATTGCTGTCAACGAATAATTTTATACACCAGTTTTGGGGCAAACATTTTATCAATTTACACTTAACCTTCATCTTCTCTAGTTATGGAAATAAAAGACGACAAAATATGAAAATTTGAAAATTCGGTGAAAAAAGGGCAACGACTCCTACAAAGATTTTTGGATTTTCTTCAAAATTTCAGGGTAGGTAGATCTTGATATGATGAACCTTTTTGCACTTTACACTTGACCTCTATCTGTTACACCTTTTGAAATAAAACATAAAATATATTAAAATTTAGAAAATTTTACGGAAAAAGGGCAATAACCCCAACACTAGTTTTCAGATTTTCTTGAAAATTGCAGGGCAGGTAGATCTTGACATGCTGATTATTTTCAGTCCCAATCAGATTTTTGATTTCTGTAGCAGTTTTCGAGATATTTGCAAAAAAAATGCAATTTACCCCCTTTGTTTTATTTTTAGTAACAGCAGCCATGTTGCTTGGTTTTCGGACTAATCGAACACAATCTTAAAACTGTTTACCCTGGTGATGATTCAGGTCAAGTTTGGTAACAATTAGTCCAGTGGCTTAAGAGGAGAAGATTTTTTAAATTGATGACAAAAAAGTATCAAATTTCTTAAATTTGACAATAAAGGGCAATAACTCCTATATGGGTAGTCAGATTTTCTTCAAAATTTCAAGATGGGTATATCTTGATATGCTGAACAATTTTGCAATTTAAAGTTGACCTCTATCTGTCATAGTTTTTGTGATGAAAAATAAAGAATATCAAAATTTTAAAATTTTCACGGAAAAAGGGCAATTACTCTAAGAATGGTTGTCGGATTTTCTTCAAAATTGCAGGGCAGGTAGATCTTGTCATGCTTATCACTTTTACTTGTATCAAATTTTTGATATCTGTAATGGTTTTTGAGTTATTTGCCAAAAAACAGCAATTTACCCCTATGTGCTATTTTTAGTAACGACAGCCATGTTGTTTGGTCCTCGGACTAATCGAACACAATTTTGAATCTAGATACCCTGGTGATGATTCGGGCCAACTTTGGTTAAAATTGGCGTTGCGGTTTCAGAGGAGAAGATTTTTTAAAAAGTTTACGACGGACGGACGACGGACGGACGGACGGACGTCGGACAGACGCCGACGGACGCCAAGTGATGGCAATAGCTCACATGGCCTTTTAGGCCAGGTGAGCTAAAAACACACATTTTTACGCTCGTTTTGTATTATAAAAATGTAAATATAGTCAGCGAATTTTGATATAATCTCGATTGACCTGAACACGAATTAAACTCGAGCATTGATTCATATAACCCGAGAAACTGCATATATATTTACGACACCTCGTGAAAAGTTATAATATGCGACCGCATTATGTGTAGTCAGGAATTTGATAGCAAATTTGTAAAATACGACGTAGGTTGATTTTCGATTGATACCTTTAGGAAATCATAATTATGATTGACAGAACGACAGATGTCGCCCACTGTAAGCGCATTAGCTCCCGTTTCATGTAAATATTGTGTTAACAGAACGGCAGATGTCGCCCACTGTAAGCGCATCAGCTCCCGTTTCATGTAAATATTGTGTTAACAGAACGGCAGATGTCACCCACTGTAAGCGCATCAGCTCCCGTTTCATGTAAATATTGTGTTAACAGAACGGCAGATGTCACCCACTGTAAGCGCATCAGCTCCCGTTTCGTGTAAATATTGTGTTAACAGAACGGCAGTGTCGCCCACTGTTAGCGCATTAGCTCCCTTTTCATGTAAATATTGTGTTAAGCAATAAAATGTTCATTTCAATTAAGCTGAATACACCCAAAACAAGCATCAACATTGTTTCCCATCCATTTTAATAGAACGGGGGTTGGGCCGATATATATAACAAAATCGGAAGAATCTCTCTACCTTGCGGTGAAAGTCAAACGTTGTAACATAAAAAAAAATTCACTCATTGTGAAATAAAAAAGAGAAATTTATGTTTTCATAGCGTGTATTATATGTATATGTCCAAATGTTTTATGCATCTTGTATGATTTTGATTTATTATTCATCAATGAAAGTTACATATTTCTTCATCGATCGTTATATATTTTCCTCTGCGTTTAATAGTTTTATTTTTAGATAGACCTAGATTTCGACCTGAAGAGATAAAATATATATTGTATGTTTCATCCACAAATACCACGGTAAAAGGTGAGTATTAATTTAGTATTTGTAAGCTATATTTTAATAAACATAAAAATTTTACCGTATTATTTCACTTAAGGGTACAAACATGAACATTGGCACATATATGTTCTTAATCTAGAATCATCGTTTATAATAACCATAAGATGACCGTCTCTTTTTAATATATATTGTCGACCGTAATACTGATGACTTCAAGTAATGGGTACCAAAACCTTGCTTCAGTAGCCTATTTGTAAGCAATCAAGCTGTATCAATGTAGTCAGTGTATCGATCACATGTCCTTTAGTAGCGAATGAGTTGGGAGATGTAAACTCCGTATGCCGGTGCTTTTGGAATGTTGTTACAAGGAAAATGGAAGTTGACTATTGGAAAAGTGAAGTCACCGCGTAGGGAACCTATGTTGTCAATTTCAAGATGAAGGTCAAGAAACGAGCCCGATGTGGAAGTATCTATAGTTTCCTTAATTTCTATCTATTTCGGACAGATAAAATGAAGAAAATTACCAAAGCGAGGGATGTTAAGTGATAAAATATCATCTTATTTATTATTTATTTATTTATCTATATAACGGTTTCAGAAATTAAATGACTTGGCCAGTTTTTTATCTTTATTTTGAAGAAGCCTCATATGAGTAGAGAAACAGATCGGCTAAAAGAGGTGCACAGTTTGAGCCCATTGGAATTCCGATATGCTGTTGAAAAATAAGTCAGTTTTTGACTGAAGAAATTGTAATAAAATCGGTTATTTTCATATTATAAAATTTGTTTTTCTGCTAATTCTGCTATAGTGAAGTAGATTACAAAGTGGAAAAAGCGGACTTTTCTCTTATGAAAACACAGATGAGGTACCTAAATCACCTTTACCTAGAATTAATTGACGAAATCGAAATATTATCAACACATTTTCTAGAGTTTGTCAGTTTAAATGAATGGATATTTTTCTCTGAACTGCATGAATCGATGACAAGTCAATATACCACCACTTTGCACATACCTTTTATGCACATAAGCTTTTGACTTTGAATTGTAAAAGATCATATACTATGCAGCCTGTCTTACAACAATGCACAAACAAGAGAAGACAGCAGTCGGAAACGACAGCTCATCCCCTGTCCAAGTTGTATTTCCTTTACATAAATCAGTATCATACTACTTATTACCCTGTTAAACTATAACGCACGGCGCGAACTTGTGCCAACGTGTGCCGACGTGTGAGAATATTTCATTGTATATATCCAAATGTTTTATGCATCTTGCATGATTTCATTTATTATTTGATCAATGAACTTCAAATGTGAACGAAAAAGTTAAATATTTCCCTTTTCGTTCTCATATATTTCCGCCGATGTTTATTAGTTTTATTTTTAGATAGACCTAGATTTCGATCTGAAGAGATAGAATATATATTGTATGTCCACGGTTCACATAGGTAATAACATAAATATTTTACTGAAGGGTACATTCATTAACATTCTTAAGAACGGAAACTGTATCTAGAATCCCCGCTAGAATCATCGTGAGATGGCCGCGGTTTTTTTGGATTAGTGTCTATCCAAAGGATAGAATTCTATCCTATGTTACCACCCAGATGACCAACCTCACGCAATCAAACATTAGTGATCATACCCGTGCTAAAAGAACCCTTTTCAGGAAACCTCGTACACATCTTTCTGATCTCATAAAAAACTCTGACAATCAATAGTCTATTTTCATTGAACATTAATTTGATTGCCCGAACTTTTCAACACTTAAATGGTGCCCGAATTCGTTAATTAATCACCGAATGAATTTCCCATTCATAAAATTTTGTGTGTAGATGTATGAATATGGAAGACCGATGCCTTTATTTACATTTGTATGAATGGCGTAAACGTACTTCCCTGAACCGTCAATGAAACGATGTGGCTGTTTTGAAATAAATCATAAAAGAACAACGCATTGGAAATAAAAAATCAAATTCAGTAGCCTTCTAGAACAACTGTCCATTATTTACAATCTACGGAAGACGTAATGTTTGTTTACATTTCTAGTTATCAATGAATGGGAAAGTACGGCTGTTCCACGTTGGCTGTTCCATTATACTTGTTGCGATTGTCATTTAGTGTCTTCTCCGAAGTCCGCGTTCGGTATACATGTAATGGCCGACTCGAAGCAAAATACTGAAGAAGTCGTACATTTGTAAATACAAAGTATTACCTGGAAACAGTTGTCAAGGTGCATATTCCGAAACAGACGATATTTTGCAACGATCGGGGTTGGAATTGACTAAATTCGAAATAGGATCAGGCAGGGGTGTTGATCTGTTGATTGCCGTTCGTCCAACAATGTTCAGTCCGGGGTGTTGCGTGTTAATTGCCGTTGATCAGAGTTTGGTCAAACAAAA
>MJUU01006372.1:32371-50619 GCA_002080025.1 Modiolus philippinarum
TTCACAAACCTTTCATTCAGGTCTCTTCTTTAGAATTAAATTTCAAACTGTACTTGATCAAGATGGTTCTGTCATTGTTTAGTCTATGTTGAGTGTACAGCAGGGAACCCATAATATGTAATAGGTTTCTGGTATAAAATCAGAATTCTTTGAATATTTGTCTCTAATGGTTTGATTGCCATTGATTGGCTAAAGTGATCAAATGAAGATGGCCACCAGTAAATACTTGCTGACTGTCAGAAAGGCATGTTAATTTTCTTGATGAGCAAAACATGGTTTTTTTTACCTTTCTTGGTTTTGATATCATCATTTTAATTAGACCCATAGTAAAAAATGAGTAATTATGCACGACATAGACAGGCAATTATTCATATCATACATGGACACTATTGGACAGTGTACATAAAATATCAATAGATTAGATACTGATCATTGCCATCATAGACACTAATCCGCCAGTCCCTTTGGGACTTTGATTTATTGAAATATCGACCTAAAACTTAAAATAATATCATGAAACTTCCAGTTTATATCGATTTGCATTTTATGTACAATATTTATTGAAAGTAAATGCTATCAGGGCACAATGGGGCAATGTTTTCCCGATAAACTCTGAATTAGTTTCAACAATTAGCTTCGTTTGATATCAAAACAATGTCTCTAATCATTACAATCAGATTGTGTGGTGTTGTTTCCGAATCGACTGAATGTGTCAACATCGGAGAGCCGAGCTAGAAAAGACGGATCAGTAAGTCATTCTGAGGATAAAATTTGTTTTTTCTGCTAAAGAGAAGCAGATTACAAAGTGGACAAAGTGAGGCTTTTCTCTTATTAAAACACAGATGAGTTACCTAAATCACCTTTACCTAATATTAATTGACGAAATCGAAATATTATCAACAAAATTTCCAGAGTTTGCCAGTTTAAATGAATGGATATTTTCTCTGAACTGCATGAATCGATGACAAGTCAATATTCCACCATTTTGCACATACCTTTTATGCACATAAGCTTTTGAATTAATTACAGGCGATGTAAAAGTTTATATACTATGCAGCCTGTCTTACAACATTGTACAAACAAGAGAAGGCAGCAGTCGGAAACGATAGCTCATCCCCTGTCCAGTTTGCATTTTCTTTAAATAAATCAGTATCATACTACTTATTGCCCTGTCTCACTATAACGCAGGGCGCCAACGTGTGTTCAAAATTCCACGACATTCGCCAAGGTATATTTGATAAGTTATAGACACGCTAGAGGTACGTTATACACGCAATCTGTGCTATATGCTGTAGGTTCTTGAAAGTTGTTTTAATCGTGTAAAGAACGCAAACCAAGCGTCATTGTAATTAACGAGCAACGTATTAGCCGATGTTTTCTTATTGAAATAAGGGTTAAAGGACAAGACGAAATTCCAAAGGAAATTAAATAGCTGCTTTATTTCAGCACCAGACTGACATATTTTCTTGAAATTAAATGTGATTTTTTGGTACGTATCCCTCCTGCAAATCCGTCGTATTTTTTTGGAAGCATTCCTACCCATTTCTACTTTTGCAAACGACATTGGGATGAAGAATTTCCAAGTAACCTGACGGAAGATCGTCAAAACACTATACAGTCGTTCTATGAATGCTAGAACACCATTATGGATGCGTTCGAAACGTCGTCATACACTGTTACACACTTGTGAGCGTTGTAGACAAGTTATGGATAAGATTTCTGTGCGTTGTAGGTCGTTAACCTGACGTTATGAATGAGTCCAACCAGAGAATTTCTTCAATTTCTTCGGCATGTGCCAACGTCAGTACACGTTGGCTAGAACGTTATAGTGTGACAGGGCCTTTAACAATCACCAGCTAAAACTATACCCCTGGTATTGAAATCAAACATGAACTTTGAGTCACTCATACATAAAATTTAGGTCAAAGCAAACTCATTTTAATCAGGAACCTCATGACTATCCAATGGCATCAACAAACAAAATATCATTCTGTCCGCTGTCGTACCTCAGTTCTGGACATAAACTTCAACCTGGGTTATTCCTTCATGAAATATCGATCAAGGTGAATTATTTTTTTTCAGGTTCCTCATTACTGTCCAAGTTGCATCTTCCAACAAAATATAATCTCTCTGCCTGCTGTGGTATCTCGGATCTGGCTTTAAACAAAAACTTTAACCTGGGTCACTCATGCACAAAATATAAGTCAAGGTGACCTTATCTTCATATAATGTTAAGTACTATCCAAGATGCATCGTTGGACAAAAGGTCATTCATTTTTGACTTAAGCTTCAATTGATTACTGGATATTGAATTTGTTACAGACAAATAGACGAATGGACGAACGGGTAAACAAGTGAGCGAAAGGTTGTATCAACTCCCTACTCCGTTAGGCAAAGGGGGTTTAAGAAAGAGCACGATCGAATAAAAATACATTAAGCAGAGGATGTTGACACAGAAAACGGAAAAAAATCGTATCGTTTTTGTGGAGGTTAATACTCGTATAATAGAAACAAAACACAGTGACATTAGAGGTGCGGTATTAAATTGCCAGATCAGTTAAATATGAAGGCTAAAGCAGCTTTCAACTTATTTAACATTCAATAATTCCCACCCCAAAAAATACTTTGAAGAATTCGAGAGCTGAAAACTTGTGACAAAGGACGGATGAGTTTATTGTTTCCGAGAAAGATGAATCAGCACTTGTACCTTGATATAACCTTACAGATGATGCCATCTGAATTGAGAGAGGCTGTCCTAAGCAAAAGACATTGATAAAGGCTGTGTAATGACTCTGTTATTGAACCTGTGCCAATGATTTAACACATTCATGATATTGAGTCTCAAGTCGATAATGAAGAGTGGTGTTTGTCAAGTCAAATTTTGCTGTATGTCAACTTTTTTACTAATTAAGTCACGAAAAGGAAAGGGTTCCTTAAGTAGGATCAAGGCATTCAACTGACCGTGAACCACCGTTTGCAAAATATATATGTTGGTTTTTCTCCTACATGCCAAGACAAAACTGACAACTGTATGATTCCTGGCAATACAGTTAATTAATCTGTTATTAGTGAATTCAAGGCAAATGGCACTGTCTGTTCACCCATTTTGCAAAAAAGGTTGAGTACATGGGCTATGATCCCTTTGAGACAACTATAGCAAGTTAATTTCTTGGAATTCTTTCTATGACCGTTTAAATTAATAGCGCAAAAGCCAATTTCAAAATCCGTAGGTTCACTTCCAGAAACATATACCAGCATTAACCTCGAATACTTGAAATCTTTAAATAATCTGACTATTTCAAAACACCTGTTAGCATTTGTGACTTTGATTTGTTTTAGTTGTGAGAATTAGGACCTTGATTCAGTTATATCACTTTTGCAGAACAGGTCCATTCATTTCTTGCGATAAAGCATGCCATAGATAAATTAAAAGAGATAACATCCTTTCTAAATCCAAAACAGACTCCTATGATTATTTCTGACCAAGCATTGTTTGTCATGATAATATAATGTAAAATAGCCAGAACATGATAGGGAAGATAAGTTTAGTGGTTTGCTTTCAAAGTAAGAAGTCATTTCCTAAAAGGGAATGAATTGAAAACAGCATTATCGGAAGCAAACCTTATATCTTCTTATATGCTTTCATTGCAGACAGAGCACCTTTATGTATACGAATTATTTGAAAAAAGTGAAAGTCTGATTACACGCTTTTTAATTGCAATAGATCAAGGATACCCAATGATATTGTTAGAGTTGATGGGTCATTGGGTCCATATGAGCTTGGCTGCAGACCAAGTGCATTGAGATGATTGAACAGATCAATTTGAGATATCATTATGAAACAGAAACGCAATGAGGAAACCGAAACACAATGAGGAAAACCGAAACGCAATGAGGAAACCGAAACGCAATGAGGAAACCGAAACACAATGTGGAAACCGAACACAATGAGGAAACCGAACACAATGAGGAAACCAAAAACCGGGGCACAATTAGGAAACCAATGCTTCAATAAAGGGATAATTTCCAATAGTAAATACACTTCAGGGTACTGTATAGGAAATTGGGAATTAATTTGGAGAATAAAATCAGATTTATATAGTTATGTAGTTGGACAAAATATTGATAATTAGGACAGAGGGGAGAACATTACAGAATATTTCTCTTCAAAATGCGTGATCGTTAAGGTTCCGGTTTTCATGAGACACTGACACAGAAAAAAATATCACCTTTGAAGTCATAGGTGAACGTCAAAATCAATAAGGGCTGCATCATCTACTAGAATATTTAAATTAATATTGTTTTAAGACTTAATACATCGTTATTTTTATTTATCTATTTATTTATTTTATTTATTTATTTATTTATTTATTTTTGATATCATTGTGAGAATTTTTGCATGGAATAATGTCCGTCACGAGACAACAAGAAATACAAAAAATACCGAAATTGCATAAAAGAACAGTAAATTTCGTTATACTGTACACATGTGTCAAAAAGTAACCTCTCATCAGCAGCATTAAAATCAAAATATATGGAAAGTCAAAATCCAAAAGTAGTCCAGAAAGAAGTACTCATTTCCAAAAATATTGAAGTAGGTAGCCAAATCCAGTATCAAATACATCTAACGAGTGCCATACACGGAATGAAGCCTCATTGTTTTTAAATGATTAGAATTTTGAAAGAAAACAGTAAAATTTCCATAACACGCAAGGTTAAATTTTCATGTCAGACAAGTCTGATTATTGGGCTGGTGAATACCCTCGGGGACCTCTGGTCAACCAGCAGTGGCATCGATAAAACTGAATTTTTAGGTGTTTCCTGCCAAAATATGACACCTGATGAGTATATAGTTCGTTTTTTGACTTCTATATTCGTAAAAAGTGTACCGGGAAGCTTTATGGCCGAAAGAGACTTGCATATCGTATTCAATTGTCATCTATTGCCATCCAACAACACTAAATATTTACGAAAGTATACAGTACCCTGAAGTAAATTAATAGGAGAACATGACACATTTGTTAACTTCGACTGCACTAAATTTAATGAGCTGAATTGCCATTTCGGAAATTAATTCTCCATCAACAGCGCTAGAACCAAATCATAGAAAATCCCAAATTTCCAAACGTGATTAAACGTGAACAAGATGAAGACCTTGATTCTCTTTCGGAGTGGATTAAGGCTGTGAGGTCCATGATTCTTAAAAGAATTAGTCAGCTACGAGGGTCAATGAGAACTAAAACATCATCCATTTTCCAAAATGCCGATGTTGCCAGATACTTGTCCTCCATTCATGACAAATATGTTGTTGTTCCGGCAGATAAGGCCCCTAATAACATCATTTTCATATGTAAAAATCATTATATCGAATGTTTAAAGAAAGAACTAGGCATTGGAAACTCCTAGGGCAATTCAACATACACACCTACTGCTCTGTCTAAGGAGGAGATATTACAGAACCATAAATCTGTTTTGCTTTCCTTTGGAATTTCGACCAAAGATGAAGACACCGATCTTCCTTCCTTGTACTGGTTACCAAAGTTACACAAATGCCCATACAAACAACGATGCAAAATGTTCCACAAAACCTCTTTCTAAGCTTATAACCTCCATCTTGACAGCCGTAAAAGAGGGCCTTCAGAAATACTATGATACTAGCTTTTCAAGAAGTGGTGTAAATGAAATGTGGATATTAAAAAACTCTAAAGATCTGCTTCTCCCGTAAGAATGGCGAACGAAGATATAAGTACATTGTCAAAGGCAGAGAACAAGCATACTTTGTGAAATATGACTCAGAATCACAGAAAAAATACACAGAGGAAGAAGTGATAAAAATGTTAGAGTTTTTGATCGACAATATATTTGTCCAGTTCGGAGGATTTGTTTTTCAACAGACCATTGGAATTCCAATAGGCACAAACTGTGCACCTCTTTTAGCCGATCTGTTTCTCCATTCTTATGAGGCTGAATTTATTGAAGGGCTTCTAAATAAAGACAAAAAACTGGCCCAGTCCTTTAATTTCAGCTTCCGTTATATAAATGATATTTTATCACTAAACAACCCTCGCTTTGGTGATTTTCTTCATCTTATTTATCCAAAAGAGCTTGAAATTAAGGATACTACAGATACTTCCACATCGGCTTCGTTCCTTGACCTTCATCTTGAAATTGACAATAGAGGTACATTACAAACTAGCCTGTATGACAAACGCGATGACTTCACTTTTCCAATAGTCAACTTCCCCTTTCTTTGTAGCAACATTCCAAAAGCACCAGCATATGGAGTTTACATCTCACAACTCATTCGCTACTCAAGGGCTTGTGGTCGTTAAGTGACTTCCTTGATAGAGCTCAGTTGCTTACAATTAGACTACTTAAGCTAGGGTACGTTACCAAAAACTTGGAAGTCATCACTACAGAAGTTTTACGGTCGACATCACGATCTTGTGGATCGCTATGGGATATCTGTTTCCCAGATGACAACAGATCTTAAGGTTTGTTTTTCCTCTATCGAATTTGACTTTACTACCGGATTTGACATGTTCAACACGGCGGGTGTCTTATAAGAAGCAGGAGATGCTTACTCTACCGGTACACCTGATCTCACCCATTGTTTTTATTGGGTCCGTGTTGTTCATCTGTATGTGTGTCTTCATTTTCTTTTTTGTCCCGTACTTAAGTGGTGTCCTTGTTTCTTAGTGTGTCCGATATTGCCATTGTCCATGGATTGTTCGTTCTTTTGACTGACGGTCCGGTTCTCACTTACTTTCAAAAAAATACCAAACGAAATCCGAATAATCAGTAATATCAAATATAGCTAAGGACAAAACTACGATGGAGGGAATTAAACCTTCGGTTTTAGAATTCATATAAATTTAGATAATACATGTAGTTAAAAACAAAATGTACACATGAGATATAATCTCATGTACAAGTCCACCGTTTCTACGAAAAATAAAGAGTATACTTAGAGTATGTGTCCTCAAAGAGATTCATCATGACTAAAATACATGTCCAAAATTAAAGAATGAATTTCCACAGAAAATCAGTATAGTACACATTTCACTGACGTTATTTTTCGTCCAAGTCCAACCTTTTTCCTGTACAAATACCTGAATATCAAAGTGATTGTACCGATTTTCATTTCTGCAGATAGCCATTTTCACAATTTATGTCTTCAGTGCAGATCAAATCAAAATATTTGGAAAACCATAAACAGAAGGACATACATTAGGTGACAGCCGTTGGTGACAGACAATTAATTGATAGGATCTAAACGAAAAGCCAAAGTAAGAACTTTGCACTAGGGAAATAATTCTTAGTTTTAAAGCTTTGCATGAGGGAGATACTCCTTAGATTTAAAAAGAAGATATTAAGAATTAACATTTTGCAAGTTTTCAAGTAAATTTTCATTTGCAGTACACACTAAAGTCAAATGGCGATTCCTTGCAAAATTCATAATATAGTTTTTAAAAACAGATGCCCAAAAACTTTAAATGATGGATAAAATTCGCAATACTCTATTTCACGTACGGCATATTCGGAGAGAAAACTCACAATTTTCTAAAAAGATACATTTCTCCATTGAGTGATTCATTGACGTAATTCACTGTATTATGTATAGAAGCAAATTTCGTCAGGGGTCAATAATGTAGCTAACATAGTGATTATTTGCCGAAATTTCCACTGCTGTCTTTGTAAACAGGTACCCAAAAAGAAACTCGTACTGAAGTGGTGGATTCATTGACGACACTCAACCTATAGTTTAAACAAGCAGATCCTTACTTGGTAACCTTTACTTGAGCAATCATTGAAATTCCTTCGCTAAACTTCCACTTAAATCTATAAAAGCAGATCCTAATAGGGAGCTCACACTATGGCTAATAAAGTTATTTATTAATGACATTCACTTTTAATGTGAATGCAGTTCCCCTAGGTAGCTCATAGTGATACTGTAGGTTATATGGAGATTACTTGATCTTCAATAAAAACATATAACCCTAGGTAGCTCATACTATTGCTCCTATGTTAATTTCATGTCTATACAAACGGAATCATCTTGTGAGTTTATACTGTAGCTAACATTATTGTTCTTTAAAAAAAATAGCAGCGTCGTTTATTAACTAAATTAATAGTAACTTCGGTATTTTGTTATTTGTTACCACTGGGTCGATGCCACTGCTGGTGGACTGGTAGTCCCAGAGGGTATTCCGAGGATACTCACCAGCCCAGTAGTCAGTACTTCGGTGTTGACAAATAAGCCGATTTTATTTGGAAACTTACAATATCTAAATTTGTAAATTTTGTTGAAAACTAAGGAGTATCTCCCTCATGCAAAGCTCTGTCCCCAGCTGATTTTGGCTTGCCATTTAGATCCTATCTGGTTATCTGTTCTCCATCAGATTTTGAACATCTTTGAGTTTATTGTCTTCCAAATGTTTAGATTTGTCGAAATGGCCATATACAGAAACTTAATTTACAGTAACTTTGGTATTTTGTTATTTATATAAACAGGTCATCTCAGGGAGTTTATACTAGAGCTTGCAGGGTTATTCCTTTTCGTAATTTACTCTGTTTTCTTTCTAAAATAATATCCTGGGGACCTTATACTGAATCCAACATAGTGATTCCTGGACTAATCTACTTTATGCTTTATCCAATGTTTATACAAATAGCTCATAATGTTACGAAAAATATTTTTACTCGGGATCTCACGAACTAATTGATTTGACAATGAGTTTACGCGGGTAACTTGAATTGTACTTCCAGAGAGAAGTTTCTGTCCAAGTTCTCGTGGAAAGCAACCGGTTAAATTGAAATAACTGAGATGCTTCAACAATATCTTAAGAAGATGTAATAGAACAACTGGAGTTCTAGAGAATTTTAGCAGCAAATGTGCATTTTCATTGCGAATACTGCCGTTAAAAAATTAGAGTGCATAAGGTGTTACCTCTTACAACGCATACGAGATTATACCACGTTGGTAATAACACAACAATTTTGGGTTCTCTTCCAACCAACACCCGTTCAATCGAAATAATTGATCTGAATCTGAATTCTACGATACCAGGTCATTTTTGTTTGTTCTTATGCTACAAATAAACAATGGAAGGATATAGGGTAAATGCATATGAGACAAAGACTTGGTAATACCAAGCAATTAAGCAACGCTTTTATTGGTGTTCTTTATCTTGAAGACACCATGAGGTCATCAACAATGAGCTCGGCACATTGTAAGCTCAAGATGACCCCTAGCACCGGTTCGAGGGAAATTCATTGCTAGATGTCGAACAAAGCTACATACATGTTGCTTTAACCCAATAGAAGTGGAATCGTCAACAATCATAAAATTAACTGGCATAATGTTCGTACAATCGCTGTCATCCGTAGCCCCCCCCCAAAAAAAAAAAACAATAGATAAGTAATGAATGTTACTTTCTTTGCAGGTTCATTATGTCTTTGGCAGGTAAAACCTATTTACTAAGGACCTGTAGGTTTGTTACACAGTATGCACGTGAGTACAAAGTATGTCACTGTTTATCAAACAACATTACAACATCAACACAAGCTGAACACAGCAGTACAAACGTCAAACCGTTCAGCGAAATACCACCCAAAGGTTTTCTGAAAAACTTGCCATATATTGGAGGAATGTTCCATATGAAACCTTTTGGTAAGTGACAGGTTAAGTTATTGCAATAATAACGGTCTATAATAAGGCTCAAAACCTAAATAAGGAACATGACCAATCAATAAAAAAATTGTGTAAAGTAAGCGAGAAACGAAACGTCAGTCAAAAGAAGGAACAATCCATGGACAATGGCAACACCGAAAACACTTAGAAACAAGGACAGCACTTGAGTACGGGACAAAAAAAAGAAAAACAAAGACACGCAAACAGAAGACATAAAACATATAATGTATATACTTGTAAGTAAAAAAAACTAGTTATTCCAATAGTGTTGCAAAAAGTTTATCTAAATAACACACCTTTTGAAGCACTTGAGAAATATAAGCAGTAATTGATATCTATAGAATTTAAAGAGTATGTAAGGTTTGCCAGTTAATTTTATTTTGTTGACGATTCCGCATCCATGCATGTGCTTAACAAAACATGGATGATCATGGATGTAGCGTTGTTCGACAATTAGCAATGAATTCCAATCAAACTGGTGCTAGGAGCAGTATGGAACTTACTTTGAGGTATGAGCAAAGCTCATTGTTGAAGGTCTCATGGTGACTTCAAGATGAAGAGCAACTATAAAAGCGTGTTCCTTTGCTTGGCTTAATTATATATTTGTAGAGACTTGTTTCATGTGCGTTTTCTCCATATCCTGTCATTGTTAATGTAAACATATGTATCCAAAATGCTAGACTCGGGTACCATTAGTATTTTCTCAAGTGTTAAAATGACTTTTGTATAAAAAAAGTTTCTTAATTTATAATTGATGGTTTGATTTATATAAGGTTTATATCACTAGAAGGAGAATAAAACATTTTTTACCTTTACTTTGGTCGTATAGGAAATGCGTATATACCTGCGTAGGCATACTCAAAATACTATCCACTATAATTATAGAATCGAAGTGAAATAGTTTATGGAGGTGTCGTACAAATCTTCCCTATAAGTCTTGCCTTTTGTGCCTAGTGTGCTAAAGTACCCTTTTAATGATGGAGTCAATATGAAATAACGTGTGGAGGCGTCAAATTGATGTCGAATAAGGAAATAAAGACCTATTTACCCATTGCACTATGGTACTGTATAATAATGGGAATGTAGACCTATCTTCACAAGGTACAAGCATGTACCTCTGACTAACATACTATTGTTTATGTACTTTAAAATAATGCAATCAATCTGAAATATAGTGTGAAGAGCTGTTAATTTATCAGGCCGAAGATGTTTCCCATTTCCATTGTGAATGGTACTTTATAATAATGTTATAAATGTGAAATGTGAAATTAAGGATGGTCACTCCTCAACTTCATAATATCAAGGTTTTGAAATTATTATCTTTATTTCTTAGAACATCGATCTACCATTATTTTAAGCAAAAATAATGATAGGTCAGTTTGGCTGTTTTTGAGATATAAGTGCCTGCAATTTTGGCGGGAAACCAAACTCCTCTAGATTTTTCATTTACTTTGCATTAAGCCAATTGACCTTTTAAATACAATGAAGATATACCAATAATTTCATCAACATTTGTCAAAAGTTGATTCAAGATGTATAGAAACATATTTTTAAAAGAAAAGTGGAGGTCAGTGTGCAAAATTTTCTAATGTATCATGACGGATAAAATGTCAGAGACAGTTGCAAAAACTTCAGGAGTGATCATCCTTCAGTTCAGCTTTGTTAAAAACCAAGAAGCAGGCATATCTAACCGAACCTATAATCCTGCGAGTATTTAAGGCTTGTTAATCGGTACTGTATCTGAATGTGTGGCTGAAATGAAAAAAAAAATGAATTTTTAGGTTCATTTAAAAAAGTCATTGTCATGCTGAAGGTAGTTTAGTTTTCTTTGAGGGTTTAAAATGACGCTAACTTTTTTTCAGACAAGAATGGACCTTCAGTTAAAAACGGTAGTGAGTTAATGCCATATCTTCACAAAAAGTATGGAGATATCTTTAAAATACGTTATGGTAAAGGTTTTATGGTAGTTATATTTCATGCTGATGACGCAAGGAAAGTGTTCCAAGCAAACTATGTAGAACACAAAAGATTCAAAATGGATTTGTCTAAAGTATTGGCTAAACGGTCGAAAAACATAAAATCCATTGACTTACTGTGAGTATTACTTTGCAATCATTTTGAAGTAAAGGTAGAACATTGCACCCTTTTTAATTTGAAATTTGTTTGAACATAGGAAGAAAATATGACAATCAACTCAGTGTAATGTTGTTTTTGACTGATTGCCCTATCAAATTTACAAATTACATATATTCTAAGGTATTACATCCAAGCTCTTTGGTTTAACCAGGGGTGACCAAAGTTGGATCACCCTATTAATCCCACTCCTGTTTGAACAATATACAATTATGGCCCGCTGTTAAGGGAAACATCCAGATTCGTCAACCCGAGGAGGGAGTTGTTAGCCCGAGGGAAACCACCCCTCAAAGTGTTGACAAATCTGGATGTTTCACGTCAACAGAGGGCCATAATTGTTTTATTACATTTTAAACAGCTTCATTAATTCCAAATCAACAGGTCTTATTATGGTTTTAATCTCAGAAAGAAGACTGATATAATCTGCTAGTGATTTTTAGAATCTACAGGGTTATTTCTCTCTGTGATGTCATATCCGAGTTGTTCAGCGGGAAACAACAGGGTTGTTCCCGCATTGATGTCATATCGTGGTTGTTTGCTAAAACATCTGAGTTATTTTGAAGTCACATGATTGCTTTCATCCAATTAAATCTTCTCTTACTTAGTGAAATATAATAATAATGTTTATACTTTTTATTTTGTTTATCAAGGCCAGGTTTCGGGAACTGTTCACTTGTTTTGACTTTTATGTTTTACTATCAAGATAAACAAATCATTTATTAAGAAATTTTCTGAAGCACAATAAGATATATGTAATTTGAAGTTAATTAAAGTATGAAATATTTATTTCATGACATTATTACTAAGACGTATCTCCCTCATGAATAGGTCTATTCCTAGCTGATTTGTGCTTTTCCTTTAGATATTTTTGGGGATATGTGTTATCTATCCGATTTTAAAAGTTTGCTATGGTCTTCCAAATGTTTTGAAATGATCCTTCACTGATTAGACATATTTTGTCAAAATTGCCATATGCAGAAATAAAATTTGCAGTAACTTTGGTATTTTTTTATAATAATAAGCATAGAAATGTTTAAGCTAAAATGTATATCGGGTTTCCCTCAATTAATATATACAATGTAAACAGGAATGTAAATTAGTTATCACACTCGCACTTGGTGTAAAAGATGGGATAACATGAAACATCTACAATGGCTGAAAATTAGTGTGCCTGTATAAGAGCTCGCATATTCCACAAAGCCTTCATAATACAATAACATCGATGTTGCGTAGTTCCTTGTTGGATTTTTCCTGTTATGTTCAGAAATTATGTGTCGGCAATAATAAATATGACAAAAGTGTTATCCAACAATGAAAGAGAAATCCAGGACTCTTATTCACGAAGAGTACCAAGTTTCCATGCTTTTTATAATGAATTATCTATTGTATCATTGTATGTACGAACATGACAAACCTTCCTCTTCGTGATTTATCAAATTCTTACAAGCTCGTGATTTATCAAATTCTTACAAGCTTCGAAATGATTGAAATATTCAAATGTATTTAACCTTAATTAGTATTTGATTAGTAATGTCCACTTTTTTGTTATGACTCTTAATGTCCATTGTAACTACTCATTTGTTGAATAAAAATCTTATTTGTAGTAAAAACATTTTGTCATAACTGTTTAACCAAGCATTGATTTATAAGATTTATTGTTTGATGTGACCCCTTGTTCGAGTCGTATGACGTTAAGTAATGTTTCTGTATCGAGAACCCGGTTAAACCCTACCACTAGCTTTTGCTAGTTCCCTTACCAAGTTCGGCTATCCCGAATTCCGATCGTTATGTAAGTTTATCTCTTGTCTTTTATTTCTGCTTTTCTATTGAATTTCACTTGTGTTTGTGGCATGTAATTGTAGTTTTCGGCCATTTTAAGTGTTTACCTTTTTCTTTTGTTTGCAATTTGTATGAATGCCTGGAAATATATGTATTATAAACTTTTGGATTTTGTGTCAGTTACAATTCTTACCTATCAAAATCTTTGGAGAATAGTTGTATGGGAATTATATGTAGATTTTAAGAGATTTTTAAGCTATGGTATTGTTATGTAAAGCAATTGGGAGATTTATTTTCAACATCAAAGGAAAGAAACTGTCCACTCGATTTGCTGTAAGAAAGTTATTAATTAGAAAATAAAGATGAACGGATAATGGTATAAAGAATAGAGTGTTAAATTTATTATGAGGTTTTATATGGGTTTTGTTTGTTTTCAGATAATGACCTGTCAGATAGTTCGAATTTTGACCCTAGGCATTAGTCGGGTGTTGGAATTAGTGCATTGTATAAAGCATGGAATTATACAACAGATAATCCTTCAGTAATAACATGAAGACTTGAAGAGACAATGGATTTCTATTTGTCACTGGTCGAGAACTGTTTGTCATATTCTTACTAAATACTTTACGGTAACCTCAGTATTTTGTTTACAAAATGCAATTTATTTACAAAATGCAATAATTACAACACCGGATCAAAGCTTAGTGGCAGAAGTCAAACTGTTGATAATTCAGTATACAGTTCAATAACTTTACAAAATATAACTATAATTATATATATATATTCTATTTACAATAGAGAGCCTTTGTCAAGCGAATTTACTTGACAGTTTCTATTTCATAATATTGAAAAAATGCAATACACTTAGCATAACAGTACCTCAGTTCTAGAATCTCTTACTTTCTTTTTTAAGTGTGAAAGTAGACCAAATTTCTACTGACAGGTGAAAGAGTGATTCAAATTCATCAATAGCTCCTGTATTCTTATGAATAGAAATCTGACAAGCCAGTCACACTTCAATTAGTCTATTTAATAACACCTTCCCATTCGACATCATTAATCAATGCAAAATAGCTATTGGTGAATTTAAGTTGATCAAATTGTTATTTTTTGTTTACTTTTGGAAACAAACATATATATAAGGGCACAGCATGTTTGTCGCTAAGAACCAATCAATAACTTTATTATAAAACACAGCAGTAGAAATAACTACATACCGAAATTAATGTGAATTTATTTTCTACATATGTGCATTTCAACAACTTATGTATCTTCAGTGCAAATAAAATCTAAACGTTTGGAAGACCATAAACCCAAATATGTTCTGCTCTGTATACAATACCCGTCGCAGTACCAATTGGTCAAGTCAGAATGGTTAATGTTAAATCCGGGATGCTGAAAATGCCCGTTTTCATTTGTGACACCGACATTTCATATCTATTTATAATGTCGTGGTGTAACAAAGGCCAAACATATCCATGATGCTAAACGGACATAACTAAATGTTTATTATTCTAATTAAGAACTTATGAAAATTAAAAACATTTGAATGGTCTCATTCAGTGTGTCAAATTCTTAGTGTATTGGTATTTTTATAATGAGTACATCTTTATGACTCTTCTTGATTATGGCTTTCCAAATGATTTGATTCTAATGCTCCTCATTAAAGGTTACCCGTTGAAACCCGTGAACAGTGATACAAAATTCACTGTTTATTATGCAACTTGTGTTTTGCTATATGTAATTTTCACACTCGGACTCCGGCCGTCGGGGTGAGCTTATACAGACACGCCAAGTCCGAGTGTGATAATCACATCCCAGCTAATATATTAAGTGAAGGAAAACCGATATACATTCTTAAGAATTATTTCCATGCTTATAAGATCATGAAATAAATATATGGAAAGCCGTTCTGGAATTTATTCGCTATTTATTGATATCTATAAATCAATTATAGATATTAAGAAATGATTTATAGATATCTATAAATCATTTTTAAATATCAATAAATCATTTATAGATATTTATAGTTTTCATAACGAGAACGAATTGTATATCGATGAATATCAACTAGAGTTATGTAATTTCATAATATAATAAACGAGCCTTTGGCGAATTTATTATATTTGAAATTACATAACGAGAGTTGATATCCAACGATATACAATTCTTTCGAGTTGTTAAAACTAATTCTCTTATGATGCTGTGAATATTTAGTGCCAAACTGTTGTTTTTGTTTCAAATAACAACACCGTTGCTAGGTAACGTTAATCACGGCCAACGAGATTTCACAGTGGTCCAATAGAAACGTCGAAAAAATAATAGCACATCACGCGTGATGTGTTATTACTTAGCGCTCGACCAATGAAATTCCTGCAAAAGCAATTCAACAAGTTCATATCTTACTCCAGCTTCAAAGTCTCGTTATGTACCGCAAATAACTATTCGTGCAAGGAATAGATAATAAGCGTGCATCATAAGAGAATAATAAATAATGCGAATTATTAATATTTATTATTCATTTTTTAATATCTATAATTCAATTATTGATATCTATAATTCGACACGAATTATAGATATTTATAATTTATTTTTGAATATCTATAATTCAAATCTCCATAATTCGATTTATTAATATCTATAATTCAAATCGCCATAATTCGATTTATTGATATCCGATATCTATAATTCAAATCTCCATAATTCGAGTTATTGATATCTACAATTCAAATCTCCATAATTCGATTTATTGATAGCTATAATTCAAATCTCCATAAATCGCCCCTGTGACACTGATTAGTAACTCTATTGATTATTGTATATTAAATGAAGAGTTCAGCTGACTCGGATTATTTTTTAATATCTATAATTCAATTTTAATATCCATAAATCGCCTCTGTGACACTGATCAGTTTTCTCAAAGTCAAAAAACGTATTTTATATAAAGAGTTCAATTGACCTCTACGTTTTAAATATCCATAAATCGCTTCCGCGACACTGATCATTACCTGTATTACTTTAAACGCATTAAAGACAACGAATTCAATAATTTTATATGTTTTAGCGAACGATAGTGTTTTCAATAATTTGAGAAACTATTTAAATGTGTACTTAAACATATATATTGTGTAGGCTTGTTAAAAGAAATACAAATAAAATAAAATAAAATAATAAAGTAATATAACAGTGTTGAAACCTGGGACTAATATATGTTATATTAGTCCTAGTAAAAACTTAAGACGAATAGAATGGTTTTTGTTTGTTTGGTAGTTGCAAGGATTTGTATAGTGAGAAAAAACTTAAACAATGAGCTTAAATAAATTTAAACAAACTTAATATACATCAACCTTATTCTTGCATGTTGAAATGTGACAACCATTCTTGTTTCATCCCTTATTTCTGTCTATTGTATTAAAAATAATATTAATTTATGATTCATGTATATATTGCATAGTCCAAAATCAAATGACTTTTAGCAAAAAACTGATTGGAAAAGTAAGATTTTTAGTCTTTGAGTTAAACTGAATCCTTGAAAATGACCAAACTATTCAGATTTTTGGTAATTCTACTTTATAGCGAGCTCAGCGAGCTCAATGGTAACGCGAGTATGTGAATTTTTGAAGTCATATGATCGATATACTATGAAAATAAAAAGTAACGTCACGGAAGTCGACTTCAATGAGTCCCATGGNAAATATTAAGATTTTCAACACATGTCACAGAAAAAAAATCGTAAAAAAATTAGATATTTTATTACTTGGAACTATATTCGTATACCACGAGTAAAGGGAATTAATTGTGGTCTGATGTCTATTCAATGAGTCCCATGGGCGCAGCCATATTGTTCAGTGCATGATGGTACATTCTATCGCTGCTCCGCCCACTAGTTAATTTTCAACCAATCAGAATCGAGGGCTGGTGTGATAGCCACGACTCGACAACATTCAAGATGGCCGAATGTCAGTCGATTGAACTAGGCCTAGTAGCAGGACGTTTCTCTATGTATAGGGAAGATATATCGCCATGACTTTAAAGGAGCTTAAAATCGACACCAAGAACGAATATGGGGACTAAAAATTATGATCACTTTCCCCGAGAAATCACTGGTTGTACGGAAATGACGTGACAGATCAGAACGATTGATGGAGCGACAGTGTGCACATATGGACAGTGGGATGATGGTGCATGTTTTAACGATTTGAAAGGTTAATGACAGCAACCAAATGAAAAGAAAAACTACACAAGGATGATGGGATTGTAACATCCAATACTTGTATAAAACAACTAGAATCTGGCGCTGCCACCTAAGCCCGTGACGATCTTCTCATCAACCCCACGGGAGCTGGTACACCCACTGTGTTTTGGAAGTCAATAAAAAGAAGGTAACTGTCCTAGAAAGAAAAGTGTAGACATGTCATATATGGGCTAACCCTGCCTCCCCTTACACTGAGTGTTACCTTGGTGCAGTAAGTGGCCAAATCAATGATTCTTAGTTTAACAAAAACAGTCATTGACAGTGTTGAGTGTTGATAGTGAAAACTTCATTGAAATGGGATAAGAATTGACTAAACAATAATTGAAAAAAATTTGGTCTTATACAAAACATATACTAGTAGTAAGAAAAATCTTATGTGTAAGGCCA
>MJUU01006373.1:0-17299 GCA_002080025.1 Modiolus philippinarum
TATATCTCTTCATTTTCTTGAGTTGAATACGGTGTTGTAATATTAAATTGAAAACAATATGTATGGCACGCGATAGTAACAAAAATTCGGTATACCTAGTATTTCGACCGGAAACTAGGGTTTTTCTTGCGAAATACTAGGTATACCGCACGTTAACTTTGGGTTTCCGATCGGTATACATAGTTTTCGACGAAAACCCTAATTTTCGATTGAAATTGAACGGAAACTAGCGGTTTGCTACGGAAACCCATAGTTTCCGATCGGTATCGTTAATTCGAGTTTAAAGCGAAAACTATGGCACGCGATAGTAACAAAAATGCGGTATACCTAGTATTTCGAACGGAAACTAGGGGTTTTCGCGCGAAATACTAGGTATACCGCACGTTACCTATGGGTTTCCGATCGGTATACATAGTTTTTGACGAAAACCCTAGTTTTCGATTGAAATTGAACGGAAACTAGGGATTTGCGACGGAAACCCATAGTTTCCGATCGGTATCGTTAATTCGAGTTTAAAGCAAAAACGCTATTCATAGTTTTAGCCAATGAGAAATGAAAAACGGAAATCGCTATTTGATATTTAACGTTCGTCCAATCAGAAGCGAAAAACGGTATTCAGGGTTTAATCAAACCAATCAGAATCGTTTTTTTTCTGTTTATCGCTTATATTTCTCTCTTTTTTTCGAATTTCGTATCTTTTATTTATTTTATATATTTTTATATTATAAATTAATTATCAAATAGAGTTGCACCTTTGAAAAATTTAGGTGGGAATGGATATCAGATTAGCGGGTCCTGAGAGAATTCGATCTCGACTGTCTATATTCACCTTCACCAGGTAAAAGTTGTGAAATATCGCCGTTTAGACTTAGTTTAAAAATAATATTCAATTTAACTAATCTCTAAAGCAAAGATTTTTATTTTCATATAACTGGATGTGTACTCTGTTGTGAAATAAAAAAAAGTCATGAAATTTGGTATGAAAAATAAATAATTTGATAAGCAGTAAAAAAAACAAAGCCTCGGTCTTATAAATGATCAAAACAATTCATTAATTTAAAACTTTTACTTCATCATATCCTTTCCAATGAGTTATATAATTTGGAAGTTAAAAATTTCATGAATTATAGCATTTAAGTGGTATGAAAAGTATAATTTTAAGTTTACGGTTTAAACTTACTCTTTAAAAATGACAAAAACAATAAAGTGTTTTGAAAATTTTACTTCATGATATTCTTTCAATGCGAAATAAAAAGATTATGAAATTTAGCATCGAATAGACAGAAAAGTTAGATTTTTTAATCAGTTGTTTAAACTCAGTCTGTAAAAATGACAAAAACAATTCAGTGTTTTGAAAATTTTAGACCATAGTATCCTTTGAGAGGAGTTTTATAATTCCCGAACCAAAAACTTGATGAACTTTAGCATAAAAAAGATATGAAAAGTAAAATTTTTAGTCGAAAGTTTATACTAACTCTTTAAAAATGTCAAAAAAGTTAAGTGTTTTGAAATTTTACTTCATTATATCCTTGCGAAGAAGTTTGATATGTTGCGAAATACAAAAATCATCAAATTTAGCATAGAAAAGGTATGAAAAGTAAGATTGTGAAACAGCGGTTTAAACTAAGTCTATAAAAATGAAGAAAAAAAATCAATGTTTTGAAAATTTTACACCATAGTATCCTTTGAGAGGGGTTTTATAATTCGCAAACCAAAAACTTGATGAATTTTATGATTAAAAAGATATGAAAAGTAAAATTTTTAGTCGACGGTTTATACTAACCATTTAAAAATGTCAAAAAAAGTTAAGTGTTTTGAAAATTTTACTTCGTTATATCCTTGCGAAGAAGTTTGATATGTTGCGAAATACAAAAATCATCAAATTAAGCACAGAAAAGGTATGAAAAGTAAGATTTTGAAACAGCGGTTTAACTAAGTCTATGAAAATGACCCCAAAAAAAATCAGTGTTTTGAAAATTTAACATCATGATATCCTTTCGAAGGAGTTTTATAATTCGCGAAGCAAAAACTTGATGAAATTTAGCATTAAAAAGATACAAAAAGTGAAATTTTATGTCGACAGTTTATACTCACTCTTTAAAAATGTTAAAAAAAGTTAATTGTTTTGAAAATTTTACTTCATTATATCCTTGCGAAGAAGTTTGATATGCTGCGAAAATACAAAAATCATCTAATTTAGCATAGAAAAGGTATGAAAAGTAAGATTTTGAAGCAGCGGTTTAAACGCGGTCTATAAAAATGACAAAAAAACTTCAGTGTTTTGAAAATTTAACATCATAATATCCTTTCGAAGGAGTTTTTTAATTCACGAAGCAAAAACTTGATGAATTTTAGCATTAAAAAGGTATGAAAAGTAAAATTTTTAGTCTGTCTATTCTATGCTAAATTTCATAATTTTTTTCGAAAGGATATCCTGAAGTAAAATTTTCAAACACTTTATTGTTTTTGTCATTTTTATAGAGTAAGTTTAAACCGTAAACTTAAAATTATATTTTTCGTTCCTCTTAAATGCTTAAATTCATAAAATATTTAACTTCCAAATTATAAAACTCCTTGGAAAGGATATGATGAAGTAAAGGTTTTAAATCACTGAATTGTTTTGATCATTTATAAGACCGAGTTTTTTATTTTTTTTTTTTAACTGCTTATCAAATTATTTATTTTTTCACACAAAATCTCATGATTTTTTTTAATTTCGAAACACAGTACACATCAAGTTATATGAAAATAAAAATCTTTGCTCTAAAGATTAGGTAAATTGAATATTCTTTTTAAACTAAGTCTAAAACGGCGATATTTCACAACTCTTAACTGGTGAAGGTGAATTTAGACAGTCGAGATCGAATCCTCTCAGGACTTGCGAATCTGATATCCATTCGGACATAAATTTGTCAGATGTAGAACTCTATTTGATAATTAATTTATAATATCAAAATATATAAAATAAATAAAACGAAATTTGAATAAAAAAGAGAGAAATATAAGCGATAAACAGAAAAAACGATTTTGATTGGTTTGATTAAACCCTGAATACCGTTTTCCGTTTCTGATTGGACGAACGTTAAATATCAAATAGCGATTTCCGTTTCTCGTTTCTCATTGGCTAAAACTATGAATAGCGTTTTCTCTTTAAACTCGAATTAATGGTACCGATCGGAAACTATGGGTTTCCGTCGCACAACCCCTAGTTTCCGTTCCATTTCAATCGAAAACTAGGGTTTTCGTCGAAAACTATGTATACCGATCGGAAACCCAAAGTTAACGTGATGTATACCTAGTATTTCGAACGAAAACCCCTAGTTTCCGTTCGAAATACTAGGAATACCGCATTTTTGTTACTATCGCGTGCATGTTTTTCAAATTACTCGTTTTTTATATTGCGTCTCGGATCAACGAGCTTGCTGCGCAGTAATTTGTCAAAGATGAAAAAAACAATTGTTTACCTGTTACATCCGTATTGCATATATTTATAGCAATGAAGTCGACATGCATACGAAATCACACAATCCGATTATTTTCACGTATTACGGAATAAGTTAATACATACAGACGTATGCAGCAGTTCTTTTGATGACTACGAAGTTTTGCCACGTGTAGATTTTCAGGGCTTTTGAGTTTCAGCTCCATCGGAGCTTTGATTTACCTCCGTCGCCATGGTAACCGTGATGGCATTTTTTGACTATTTTAAAACCCTATGCATTTCTCAATTGCAATTTTTTCTCAAAGAAATACATTTTATATATAACTTTTTAAAAGGTCTATGAAGAGCAACATTGGCCATCTCAAAAACAGTTTAGGCACTTTGAATAAATATGAAATCAGAACGCGGCTATCGAATATGTCAAAGAATTGATTGTTTTTTCACTGCAAAGTTTTCGCCAAATTTATGCAAATTTTGTCACTTTTCATGGAATTTTCAGAAAAGGCACCAACTGCATTTACTCAATAAATAATAAATTGTCATATGCAACTAGGTTAGTTATTCAAGGAAATATAAAAATCTTGGATTTGGAAAACATAATGAACACGCTATTCATAAATTATTATTTGTCGAATGACAATTCTGCAGACGTAAAACTTACAGCGATATGCATTTTATTATTACAACTTATATAGTACATTGTATCGTAATATTTCTGAAACTTTGAGTAGTAAACGAAAAGAGGAAAAAATAAATAAATTTATTTGCCTGTTTGTTATTTCAAACTTGTCTTAATATTCCTATGAGACCGTTTTTTTTTTCAAGGACTCGTGAAAGATAATAAAATAAGGTGCTCGATCCTTCAATCTCACTTATATATGCATTGATGATGTTCTTTCCATTTATAATGGATCCGATCAATATGTCCTACAGGACTAGAGATTATGGAAACGACAGAAACAACTAGATATACATCTTTTTGGACTTGTATCTCGAATTTGACATGTATACAAAACAATTACGACAAAAGGGATGATTTTAATTTTAAAATTATTAAGTATCTCGAACATGTACAGTAATATTCAAACTTCATCTTCTTGCGGGGTGTATGTTTATGATTGAATCAATACGCCAGAGCTTGGACAAAATATAGATTGATTGATGGATTGAATATTGTTTAACGTCTACTGAGCAATATTTCAGCAATATCAAGACAAAAACAAGTTTGTTAATAACTGATCACTTTGGGATACGGAAAGGGTCATTGGACGGGAAATTCTGACTGCCACTGGAAAAGTAGGGTGAAATCGAAGGGGGCGGGGAATTTAGCATTGTAGCCAGTCACCTACGGACCACTTACAAAGAGCTTGCTACAAGGGTTCTTTAACTTGCAGGAAGCGTGGCATTTCTTCCAACACGTGGACCTGAGTTTACATCCCATCCGAAAGATTGGTTGTGTATTTATTTATCCCACACAGCAAGACATCCAGTTGTGAAGGGGTTGTACCCCGTAGCATGGAACACAAATTATAGAGACTTTCTTATTAGACATGTGTCTTCGTACATAAGACGATTAGTAAATCTGCATCAAACAGTCATCACAAAATTCGTTGAAAAGATTTTAGTGTCTTGTGAAAAAATTTGAGGAAGTTTGGATCATAACTGATTCAAAAACTAATACCTGAATGATCATAATTTTCTACTATTTATGATTTTTCAACGGCAATTGCTGGTATGTTGCTACTGGAAATGACTGCAGTGAAAGACTAGGTGGGATTGGCGTGCCATAGTATAGCACTGAAACATATACAGTCTTGAACTTGCAATGAGGTATGAGTAAAACTCATTGCTGAAGGCCTCATGGTGACTTCAAAATGAAGAACAACAATAAAAGCGTTGTTCCATTGCTTATTATTACCATGTATTTGTAGAGACTTTGTCTCATTTGAATTGACTTCATATCCCTTCATTGTTAACATTCACAATTGAAAAACAAATTGACCGTTTGGCAACAGTGACTTTGATTTTGGGGAGTTCAATCCCGAGTAAATATTGTCGGAAACATGGGAAACCTTTCCAACTGAGGGAGCAAAGTCATGTAACACATTTAAATCCATTTTTTATCAATGTATAATTAACAATACTTGCGTGTTGAAAAATGAATGTTGGATGATGAAATTTTGCGACCACAATTTGGAGACGTTGGTTTAAATTCTAAAAGGAAGAAGCAAGTTTTTACTGGCCTTTAAGAATTAGAAGAGCAAAATATGGTACGTTGACTTTACCTTTACGCTTTTATAATATGTTATATTCAAAGAAAAACACGTACAAAGTTGATTGAACAACAAAAAATAATTTCTTATTTAACATATTCGTAGTATACGGATTAGACACTGTTTTCTCAGTGAATAAGTTGATTGATAATTTGTAATTGATAATTGATAACTTTTTAAAGTTGCAATTTTAAAAAATTGCGATAGCTCCTCGCGCTGAGACCTGTTCTATTAGCGACAGGACTATCGTTTATTTGACTGAGAACATGATTTTGCGTTATTTCTTAGGCCGGACAATCTAACTTAATATGAGTGAGGTCCTCGATCTTGTTTAGTGACCATGTTTTGCACTGATCGTTGGTAAAGAGATTCATACGATGAAGGGTATACCATTAATATTAAGACAGTTGGTTCGAGCCATCAGCTTTAATCTTATAACATCAAAATTAAATTCATCTAACAAATAGTTCTGCTTTGCACTGTAAATTCTTATATTTTAATAAAATGAAAGATTATTTTTTAGAATATACCTTCTCCATTTTGGTCTGACGTTTGTGATTTCCTTGAAATAATTTAGAGGTACTCACATTTATCCAACCATTGATATTATGGTCCAAGCCAATCAAAAATACTTTTAACACTATCCATGTAAATAGAACTGGGTAAGCCTTGTAATTCAATGAAACAACGGCAGTAGACAACCGAAGGAATAAAGCACAAGATTACATGACTCAAAGTCTAAAGACAAGACAAAAGCAAGAACACCAGAGGACGGAAGACCAAAGACACTTCATGCCCACAAAACACTAAAACACTACATATACAACACAAAAAAGTAAAAAGGTAACAGTGTGAGCTCTCAATAAAAACAGAGTGACATCAGGTGCTCCAGAAGGGTACGCATGTTCTGCTCTGTATACAGCACCCGTCACACTTTCAGAGGGTCAATACAGGGTAAATTCAAAACCGATTATGTCAAATCTAGGAAGACTTGAATCTATCTGAAAATGTCAGTTTTCATTTGTGATACTGACATTTCATATCTATCCAAGATGTCATGATGACGGCCATAACATGTCTGAAGGGACAAAAGCAACAATGGCTGAACAACATTTTACATAGCCTACCATCCTACAATTTATTCAAACAGTCGAAATAGGCTACACGTTGTCTGTCCATGTAGGAAAATAGAGGTTCTAAGCCAAGCTCAAGAAACAAGACTGACTTCGAGATGTTCATCTTCGAGTTCATGACAGCATTTGCCATTCAGTACTTTCAGACTTTCTAAGATATCTATTTAATGTGCATTTGAAATTGTGATCCAGATAGAGCAACCATGAGATATAGACGGTCGTAATACCGACTACCAAAGTGCATCACAAAATCTAAACCTTTTAAATCAAGAAGGCGAATTCATTCGAGAAAGTCCTAGGTTAATGCACATTTATGCTACTGAAAGAAAAAATCTTATTCATTATATGTAAGCATAGAAATATAAGGTAATCTAAATTGAAGAGACATAAGTCGAAATGCGCATATGTAGAAACCAAATAAACAGAGACTTCGATTTTTTATCAATATGAGAATGATTAATATTACGCTTGTGAATTGATTTTTTTTAATAAAAAATACATGAACTACCGTAATATAACACCAATATAAATGTCTGCTAAACTTACATATTACAATAAACTTTCTATTATTTATTGAGCTATTTCTTTTATTAAATAGTCAAAACTGAAGGCGCTCTTGATTTCTTTCTTAACGTTGTTATTTGGTGACTCCTAACAATGTATTCAGCCTTCATTATCTTACTTTCTATATTGGCAGTATTTGGTATTGCACAACATCATGTTCTTCTTTTATAATTAATTATTTTGTTACACGAAATATATTTAGAAGTATTTCAGTTGAAGTTTAATATGTAAGAAGGCTTGATATCATAGTCAACGGAAATTATGTCCTTTGCTAATTGTCAGTAACTGCGAGCATTTGTCAGAACAGTTCCCGCGTGTATTGTTTCCATGTTTTATGTACTTCATTTTAAAGGTACTCGTCTTGATAAATTGGACTTATTTCTAGTCCATTCACCAATTATAGGGGAGGGTATGGATCCAAGAAAACGAGTTTAACCCCACCGCAATTTTTAGGCTTCCCCAGGTCTACCCCCTTAAGATGCATTTAATTTTCCGATAAATGTATCATTTTATGCAGTGCAATATGCGGAAAACATGGCATTTAAGATGTACTACACATGGCGACATTGTGACAGACAGAACATGATCAAAACATTACTACAAATCTTAAGCACTAAGCACGAATCATCAGGCAATCCAATAGGAGAGGCATGATCTGCGCCACTCGTGGCATCAATCACACGTCTAATATCAGCGTTTTTTAATTTATAAAGAAACTCTTATATGTCTTTTCTCATATATGAATAGGAACTTTGTAACAATACAACAACTTATAATGAAGGCTTAATATTCATACAGGGACAATCATAACGGTGGTTGAACAAAACCATGGCAAAAATACTTTTTAGACAGCCATTTCGCTGTACAAACTACATGTACTAAAAAAGCTAACGAGTATGAAATATTGACGTAATATATCGGAGATTTCGGAAAAGTACTGCTCCAAAACGAGAAGTTCAATGTTAAAAAAAAATAATTATAACTTTTCGTCGAGTATTTATTTATTTATTTATTTCAATTATTTATTTTTTTTTGTCAAATGACGATCCGACAAAACTAAAATTTACTGTGCTTCAATATAAATATAATAGAATGGATAACAGGGAACATCTACAAAATTACAATTACTAGCTACAATCTGCCAGGAAACTACACAAGAAAATCACAAATAAGACAAAAGACAAATGTAAACAACGATAAGAACTCGGGACAGCTGGACTTGGTACTGGTACTATCAAAAGCCAGAAGTTGGGTTTAACCAAAACCTCCCCATTATCTGTCCCGTTTCCCTATTGTATCATAAACATATGCATAAAAACCAACAAAGGTATTTATATATATATAGACTACTAACTCCATGACCACAATTTTAAAAAGGGAGAAAATCACAATACGTAATTTCAAAAGATGGGTCAAGGGATGCTTTTTCTGCTAATCTCGCGCCTAGCTCAAGGAGCCTAGTCAGCTTGTAAAATACTGCCGCACTACGGAAGAAAATTCAAATTCAGAACTTCTGAAGAATTTGGTAATTTCAGTAGACGTCGGTAGTATCAATGAAAGGCCGTATGTGTGTAAATTTTCAGGTCACTAGATCCCAAAGGTAATTTAATACATCGTCAAAACAGAAGCGAAACTAAAGAAAATTTCGAATCCCAATATAAAAAAAATAACGGATGCAAGCAGAATATCTTGTCGATAGGCCCTATAACGCAAATAATGTAAGTCATGTCTCAGCTTTCTGGATTTTTAATCTGTTTCTTGCATTTTTAACAACTAAAATGGGAAAAATTATAACATGTGTAATGACAACCACATAAATTGATCACTTATCTGGAGTACAATACAATATTAGGGCATAAAAATAATATAATAAAAATTCATTGGAAAACGATTCATAAAACTATATACACATAATATCTGTTAAAAATTCGGAATATCACAAACTTTGGGCTTCTGTCACTTTTGCAAACATCACTTTGAAACTATTGATCACTTGTTTTATAATTGAAAAAAATTGTCCTTGCATACAATATATAAATACACTTCTATCTATATGTAAGGCAACGGAAAACTTCATTAAACAAGAAAAGCAATAGATTCTGGGATTCTAAGATGGAAAGCAAAAAGGATAATAATTGCAAACATGATATTAGCTGTATCGAAATGGGTGGTATTAAGAAATAAAATATGAAAACTCAAATTTTACCTTCATCCAGTTAAAAATTAAATTTATCAATGAATTGAAAGACAACCTAAATATCAGGTTATGAACAGATATCATGTTTGGGATGGGAATTTGCGAAAAAAAAAAGTCGAGAGCTGTTTTATTTCCCGATGTGCAAGAGAAATTGCATTCTCGAGACTGGTATTTTTCACAAAGTCCCCGACCAAACATGATATATCTGTTATAACTTTATTTAAAGCGCACAGATGACGTCGTTTTTAATTTTTTTACAAGCGTCTCAGTGAAAGGTTAAAAAGGCAGAGGGTAAAAAGTGACAGTTTTTTAGGCAAATTCCCCGCTGCTTGAAAACTTGCTTGAAATGTCATGGATTTGTAAAAACTACACCAGTATTCGACCAATCAAATTGCAGAATTCTATCATAAGGTAGAATTAAGAAATAAACATATTTTCAAAACTTAATATAAACACACAAATTAGTGAGTTGATCAATTATATAAAGTAAGTGAGAACCGAACCGTCAATCCAAAACGAACAATCCAAGGACAACGGCAACATCAGAAACAAAAAAGAAAAAACAGAGACACATCAAGGGTACGACACAGAAAAGAAAAATGTAGACACACACACACACACAAAGATGAACAACACGGACCCAATAAAAAACCATGGGTGAGATCAGGTGCACCTGTAGAGTTAGCATCTCCTGCTTCTTATAAGACACCCGCCGTGTTGAACATGTCAAATCCGATAGTAAAGTCAAATCCGGTAGAGGAAACAGCAATTAAGCTTTAGAGGGAAAGATCTGTTGTAAATCAGTAATACGGGTAAAACATATTACACTCACCAAACACGTGTTTTAAATCCAAAACTTTGATGTATATGGTCAAGAAAAAGATGTACTCGTATAAGTTTTTAAATGCATATGTATCAATAAATGAGGCTTTATTGGACATCCCCGATCGGACACACAAATGTAATACGAGGACCCTTGGTGATTAAACCTGTGACACTAAGGTGCAATGTAAACAGGAAATTGTTGAATAAAATGTGTGTATTTAAAAAAAAAATATTTCCATAAACAACCGGTATTAGAAATGCCCTCTGTTATAAGCTACTTGCGAGTAACGCCATATTTGGATATCAAATGTTCATATCCTTTTTAAAATCCTTAAATTAAAGTGACAACAAAAGTCTAGAGCAATTATAAAGGGCGGGATCAGTAAGGAAAATCCGTAAGACATATCATGAACACATAACCCAACACAGAACATGTTATGAAAGCCGTCAAGTCCACGACGTGGAACGGACATTATATAAATACAATTATGGTTAAACCAGGTTACATGACGGCTATTTATAACGTCTGTGCGCCCAGATTAAGTTAAATGTCGAAGCAATATTTTTGTCAAAACATTGTCTTGCGCAAAATATTTTAGTCGTTGGTGTACAATTTACACCAAGGTGACCAATTGGCAACCTAGAATAGAAGAAGCCAAAATTTAAACAAATTCGTCCTCAGAAAAATTAGAAATAGAAATATACTCAACAAAAAAAGTTGAAGGATCAAGATTTTTCATTTCCATTTCCAATGTATTAAGTTTTATAACAGAGTTTAATTTAACCTAATCATACAAGAGTCAATCAGTCGTGGATCTTGGTGTTCGATGTTTTCGAGATTATTAGGTAAGACACTTGAAAAAAGTCAATGAGGTCAACCTTCCACTTGGTCATGCCTCCTCGGAAAACACAAATTTCTGAAATTTGCATTTTTATCCCAAAAATTTGTCCGCCTTAAAAACAAATCAAATTTTTGTCAAGAACCGATGCAATGAAGCCTTTTCTTCCACAATTTATGTGTCCTGATTATTCAAACAGCGCTGTTAAGTCAAAATGTTAAATCTTAGCACCATACCCCTCCAAATTTTGAAAATGACCAAAACAAAAGTGGAAATTCTTGTATGGGACAAAATGGGTACCCTAATGTGAATACCCATTTCTATGCAACTTTTCCACATTTTTTGTGCATTGAAGTCTGTAGGCAGTCAAAAGATTGAACAACTCAATAAAAATGTCAAAATCATAATTTAAAAAAAAAAATGATTTTTTTTATTCTCAAAGATGAGGAAATTTTGAAAAGTAGAAAATTGTAGAATATATTTATAATGGTAAGAGTATACCCTGTGCAAAATTACCTGTTTATCGGAACAGTGGTTATGCCCATAATTCAAGACGAAAATTATGATACATGAATTGAAATGAATATGATCCTTAACTTTTTTTAATATTAATGTATTCAACAAATTATGAAATCTGTAACCTTGTTGTAAATGATTAGCTATGATAGAAAGTATAATTGTCCAGAGCAGAGCAACGAGATGCGTATTGTACCAGTTGAGAAACATACAACCCATAAGATGGCGCTAGAGCTTAAGTATTATAATATTTCTGAAACATTGAGTAGCAATCGACAAGAGTTAAATGTAATCGAATTCGTATGACTGTTTGTTATTTTTTGCAGACTTGTTTTAATATTTAATATTCTGGGACTCGGAAAACAGTATACAATGAAAGATGCTAGATCGTTTAATCTCACTTATAGACACAATGATGATGTTCATTCCTTTTAAAACACATCTTTTGCTAAATGGATCTGATCATTATATCCTCCAAAACTAGCAGTAGCAGATTTGTTCGTCTTGTTTTACCATTTTGATCTTATCACGATCTTAACTTGCTTAACACAATTTTGTTAAGACTGCAAGATTTTAAGATGGCTTTCAATATAAGTGATCTTAAGGGCGAGTAACTCTTGCTATTTAAACAAAAGGTACTGAAAAGTCAATCCCAGCCACCTAAAGACTTCACCTTCTCAAAAGTTGCCTTCGGTCATAATATTTACGTTCCTCCGTGAATTGAAAGCAAACTTCCCAAAGATCGATTTTATCTGAAACGTGAAATATCTTAATATTGGAATACATTGTATTTCAGTTTATAACTAAAGAGTATTTTCTCGTCCAAAGCTGTGTCCTTAGCTGATTTTGGCACTTCATTTAGATCCGTATACGGTTTATTAATCTTTATCAGCGTTTGAATTTTTTTTCAGGTTATGTTCTTCCTAATTTGCACTGAACAATCATAAGTTGTCGCAATGGACATTTGCAGAAAATAACAGTATCTTCGGTATTTTTATGCATTTATGAACATTAAATCGATATCCTTTCATTAAAATTTTTAAAGTGGAGTTTTTCTCTCCTGCAGTGTGAATCCGTAAAAAGATTACCATGCGAGAAATGTATGCTCTCTATATATTTCAGATTTCGTGCACTTTTTCCAGAAAGAATATCCTATATGGATATATACAGTGTCATACCTTTCAAATTTTGGCATTTTAATTTTTTTTATAACTTTCAAATATTTTACTGACTCGATATTTATATTTTTTTATATTTCACTACATTTCTTATTTCAAGTGTCCTTGCAATTGACTCAATGAAAATCTTGTGTTAGTTTATATGTTGTGATTGTCTTTTGTTGGCACAGCTCATTGTTGAAGGCCTTATAGTAACTTCAAGATAAAAACAAGAATAAAAGCGTTTTTCCCATGCTTCGTTTTACTATTAATAGGTAGAGACTTTGTCTCATGTACATTTACTCTATATGTTGTCATTTTAATTTATTACTGAAGTTTGTCTCTGCTGCAGTGTGGAGACCGTGAAATAATTCCCCGTAGGAGGGATGTATGTTCTCTGTATATTGCTGTTCTTGTTTACTTGTTCTTCAGAGAACTAATCATATGGATACACTGCCATTCTTCCAAATTTTGACGTCTTTTAATTGTAATTTCCAAATGTTATTCTGACCTTTCTGTTCATAGTACCCACGTCTAACTATTTCATTATGCAAAATCTTCTTACACTTGAAATGATGAGTGCTCTGTGGTTTGTGATTGTCTTATCCTGGTCTTTTTGTTGGGCAGCAGATGACAGTGGATGTTAGAACGCTTTGCCAGTTAACTTTATGTTTGGTGGCTATTTTTCATCCATGGGGTAAAATCAAACAACACGGATGTGGCATTTTTCGACATTTAGCAAAACTCCTACTGAAACGGGTGCTCGAGGACGTCTTGAACTTACTATGATGTATAAGCACAGTTCCCTGTTGAAGGACCTTGGCGACTTCGAGATGAATAACAACAATAAACGTATTGTTGTATTGCTTGGTTTTACCATGTATTAGTAAGGACTTCTATCATGTACATTTACTCCATATCTTTGCATTGTTCATTTCTATGGGAACAAATTGTGCGCCACTTTTAGCTGACCTTTTCCTTTATTCGTATGAAGCAAAGTTTTAACAAGGGCTGATGCAACAGAAACAAAAACAACTAGCCTTTTTATTTCAGCTTCAGATATATAGACGATGTACTTTCTCTTAATAACCCAAGATTTAAAGAATATTTACATCGTATCTACCCCAATGAACTTGAAATTAAAGAGACACCCGATTCTGCTTCATACCTTGACCTTTTGCTATACATTGACGAACATGGACGTCTGAAATCTAGATTATATGACAAAGGTGATGATTTTGACTTTCCAATTGTGAACTTTCCCTTTCTCTCTAAGCAATATACCTGCATCCCCAGCATATGGAGTATATCACAATTAATTCGTTACTGTAGAGCGTGCAGTACATACAGTGACTTTGTGGAAAGAGCAAAAGCACTGTCACAAAAACTTCTGAGTCAGGTATATGTTCAGCCTTTGTTACTTTCGTCCCTTCAGAAATTCTATGGCCGTCACCACGACATCATGGATATATATGAAATGTCAGTGTCACAAATAAAAACTGACATTTTCAGCTAGATTCGTGTCTTCCCGAATTTGACATTACAGGTTTTGACTTTACCCTGGATTGATCCACTGACAATGTGACGGGTGCTGTGCACAGAGCAGGACATGCTTACCCTTCCGGAGCACCTGATGTCACTCTTGTTTATTGAGAGTTCACACTGTTAGTGCTTTAGTTTTTTGTGTTGTATATGTAGTGTTCGTGTGTTTTGTGGGCATGTGGTGTCTTTGGTCTTCCGTCTTTTGGTGTTCTTGCTTTTGCCTTTTCTCTGGACTTTGACTTGTGTAATCTTGTGCTTTGTTCCTTCGGTATTCTACTGCCGTTGTTCAATTAATTTCTTTGACCTTTTTATCTATCACAAAGATAAACATCTCCCCAGGTCATCAAAACTGATTTACTTGTTCTCGCTCTGACATGGCCGAAGTTTTGCTCGTTGGGCGTTTAACACAATTTTAAACAGCATTGTTAATAAAATCGATGTACGCATACCGACAAAATTCTTTTTTTTCCTTCTCATGTTATATCTGTAAACTACAGCATCCAACTTAGCTCTCGACACTTTAAATAAACATTTGTAGTTAAGTCTTTGTAAATAGGTTTTGTTTGATTGTATTTTTTACTTTTTTATTGCGTTTTGATGAAGAGCTGGACAGGTCTCGAAATATTAACTGCTATTTTATGTGCTAATTACTTAGTTCATTTTGAAGTTTACATATATATGAACATCGAAATAAACAAAAATATTCAAAGTCTAGTACTTTCATCCTTCTCGGGACTTGTCAAGACGTTACTATGCTGTATCCATGACGTTACGTCCATGAGGTAACGTCTATGGACACAGCATAGTAACGGCTTGACAAGTCCCGAGAAGATTAAAAGTACTATACTTTGAATATTTTTGTTTATGTTGATGTTTTATTCGTTTAAAATATATAATTCTGTGAATAACTGAAAAGACACTTTTTAATTATATATATATAGTCTGAAAATCAGCCCATCATTGTTAAATCTGCGCATTGGTGGTACCCTCTCCGGGATTCGAACCATCACTGTTGTGACATATATGGGAACAGCGCCTGCACTACGTCCGGCGCCCTACACTACGCGGCTACCTAGGCTTTATAAAAATATAGCTCTCAGTAACCGGGTGAAGCCTCCTCGTAGGTTTAATCTTGAGTTATACCGCAGAACATGATGTATAGGTGCTCAATGCAGATCAGCTGTGTCTATAACAGAGAGGATTCAATATACAAAAAGTAAATTAAAACCACACGGGAACTTTAATACATAAAAATATATTATGTTGCTTCGTTTTTATCTAAAAGTGTTTATTGGAGAAACCAAATACTTTATTCCCTCTCCTAATGGATAGATATAGAATGGTCCAAAGTGCAGAACACACTTTTATTTATTATTACTTATTTTCTGTCTGAGAACAGATGCTAGTTACATTTGCAAGTTACAAAGTGAAATATTGTTGTATAATAGAATTTATCAAGAATCGACAATTGTTATGGAAATTGTATATAAAATTACAATATTTTTTCTCGAATTACATAAATTATTAAAATTTGAACATTGATTCGAGTTTCCTAAAACTTTCAACACGTATTAGGTTTAGGCATCACTGTTTACAAACTGGGGATAATTATACGAGGGAAATTTTATGTATTAAGAAAATTGCGATTTTTTTTTATAATTAACTTATCAAGTCAAAGCTCTTATAACCTCAAAATTATAGAGATTCAAAGTAAATAATAATAGTCATCAATAATGTTTAGAAAGAAGGTTCGTACTTGTTTTGATATCTCTGTTTCTACGAATAGAGGCGAAAGTAGGAGAAAAATTACAATGTCATTAATAATAAAGCATCCACGAACGAAAACATTTGTCGGCTTCAAATTTTTGTCACAAAACACAGAAAACGTGTAAATAGTAATCAGTATTCTGACTATATACACGACAAGATGAGGAGTTACAGGACCTTAAGACCAGGTTGTCAGTTTCTGACATTGTTCATCATACTTTGGAGTGTTCTCGGTAAGTTGGATTTCATCATTGTATGCATTCTTTTTTATATTTGACATCATAAATACAATACAAAAGATATTTTAAGCTTCAAGATATAATAGCTGCTGCCTGAAAAACTATTTTACTGTTTCTCCGGTCTTATGAGGCTGAATTCATCGAAGGGCTTTTTCAAATTAAGGTAAAAAAAACTGGCACAATCCTTCAATTTCACCTTCCGTTATAAAGATGATATTTTTTATATTTTGTCACTTAACAACCCTCGCTTTGGTGATTTTCTTCATTTGATCTATCCAAAAGAGCTCGAAATTAAGGATACCACAGACACTTCTACATCAGCCTCGTTCCTTGACCTTCATCTTGATATTGACAACAGAGGTAGATTTCAAACTAACCTGTACGACAAACGTGATGACTTCCCCTTTCCAATAGTAAACTTCCCTCTCCTTTGTAGCAACACCCCAACAGCGCCGGCTTATGGACTTTACATCTCCCAGTTCATTCGCTATTCAAGAGCCTGTGTTCGATACAGTGACTGCCTTGATAGAGCCCGGTTGCTCACAAATGGGCTACTTCAACAAGGGTATGGAATAAAAAAGATAACAGGAAACACCTACAATGGCCGAAAAACATAGCCACATGCCAGAAAGTAAATAGGAACTGCAAAAGAAAAAACCCACAATAAAAATACAAAAGACAAACATAAACAACGATAGGAACTCGGGACAGCCGGACTTGGTACCGGCACTAGCAAAAGCCAGCGGTAGGGTTAAACCGGTTTATGGGTACCCAAACCTCCCCTTTCTCTGTCCCGTTTCCCTAT